>PVJX010007172.1:0-72633 GCA_004027295.1 Dolichotis patagonum | reverse complement strand
GGATGGCAGTTGGTCACTTGAAATAACATGGGCTCACCTGCAGGACAATGTAAGTGGAATGAGCCAGACACAAAAGGAACATATCGCGAGACTTCACTCATGTGCAAGCTGACGAGGTCGACCTGACAGCAGTAGAGAGCCGCGTGTTGATTATTTGGAAAAGGCCTGGAAGGAGCCAGGCAGGGAGGAGGGGAGAATCCGAAGAGTGAGTTAGCTAGAGAAGAGTAGGTCCGATATCTTTTGCACAATGGGCTAACTATAGTTCGTAACAACATCACATGTTACAAAATACATCCTCCAGATGCAAAGGGTGACTAACTGTATTACCGTGCTGTAGTACTTTGTAGCTTCCCACAAAGAAAGAATAAACGTTGGATGTGATGGGCATGCTAATTACCCTGATTTGATCATTAGATTACACAATGTACGCAGCTATTAAAACATCACATTTTACTCCAATACTCTTGTACAGCTATTATGTGTCAGTTACAATGAAATCAAACAAAAATAAATCTGAATAGACCTAAGATTCTTCTTCCAATAATAAAATCAACAAGAGCACGAGGAATTTTATTGGGAACACTAAAAATATTTGAAATAGTTCTTTAGAAAAGAAGGAGCGTGATTCACTGAAGACGGGACGCACACTTTAGACAGAAAACTCGTTTTACACAAAGGCTTCCTACACTGCAAAGTCTCTGTCACTCACGCAGTCACCCTTATGCTTGACGTGTATATTCTTTTGATTTCTAGCTGCAAGCCTGGAAATTCTTTTTTGCAAGTAGGAGAAGACATCATTTCAGAAATAAATTTTAAATCAAATTCCTCTGTGTAAAATACAGACTATGAATCTCAGATTAGTAAAATCAAGTTATTTAAAATTTAATTCGCTCATTGTTAATTAACTCTAATAATACAGTCACTTCCTACATATGCAGAATACTTGAAGATACTTCTTTCAAAGATTTTAAGCATGTATTACTGTCTTTGTCCAACACAAGAACTACACATGGTAAATAGGGGAAGGTTTTAATTTATAAATAACAGCTCAGAGATGAATTAATGTTTTCTAAATTCACACAGCTAAGCTGTCATGTTCGCGGCACAGTCAGCGCAGAGCCACCTCTCGGGGTATCGGAATTGCTTGTGTGGCAGTGGTACAGGAAGGTCCTACCCAATGCCACCACCCCCAGTGACGTGCCATTCTTACAAAGGAGGGATGTATCACTCACTCTAGGCTTCTGGGTCACAAGTAGGCCTGGAAACCCTGCTTCAGGTGCACGTTCGTGCAACACATTGAGCATGGCCCGAGGAAACCACACACAGAGGACAGAAGCTGGGAGCTGAGATGGATTTGGATCTGGTCAGAGAAGAATGAACGCTTTTGCTGAGATTTCCAGCACAGTGGCTGAGAAAAGGATGGTCACACTGACACTGATGGAAATCCTTTGTTTCGCTTGGTATTTAGGAAGTACCAAGCTGATGGATCGCATGCATATAGTTTCATAGTTTTCATTTTTGTTTGTTTTCCCATAAACTGTGAATTTGCAACAGAGGTAGGAAGAGAGACACACACGAATTAAATTAATGAACATGGTATGTGGTCAGTTATACACTGGGTATAACCAAAAAAGATTGGAGCAGGAGAAAGAATCTCCAGTACTAACGGGAGCAGCATTGTCATAGCCTAATTCTTCACAAACACATGATCTTTCATTTCCCTTAAAACCAGGCCACAGGCCTGGGGATTTAGCTCAGGGGCATAAGCACCTGCCTGGCAAGCCCCAGGTCCTGAGTTTGATCCCTGGTACCAAAACAAACAAACAAACAAACAAACAAAAAACCCACAGGCTAGAGTGTAAAATTTGGAACAGACGTCCCAGAGTTCTCCTTTTAAAGAGGACTTGCCAAAATGTTCAGCTCATGTGACTTACATTATTTACATACAACACTCAAATACAATTGGCAGGCAGATATTGGCACAAGTCCAGGATTAAACTGCAAAAACCTGGCAAACTGATAGGGAACTCATCGCTGATTACTTTCACAAGTGTTTTTCAGAAACCATTGAGGAATCTCAATAGATCACTACCATTCTTTTATATTTTATTCATCTAAACAAGTATTACCTTATCAGCATGCTAAGAGCTGGAGATAGCAATCATGTTCTTTTTGAGCAGGATACAAATCCTCAAGAAACTACCATAAATCTGTCTCTCACTCCTGCATGTGTAGATTACCTCTGACGAGTTCATTTGGTTCGCATCTCTCCCACCTGTGCCATCTAAATGTGCTCATCTCCCTCGTCCTTCGCTGTCCTCCTCATCTGCTGGGCACACGGTATGACCTACTTGCTTGTTTCCCTGCACTGACTGTCCCTGTCACAGGCCAAAATTATAAGATAGGTTAGTTTGTTTATTTGTCTGTGGTCCACTCTGTCACCTGGAGTGTGAATTTCATAGTAGAGGGAAGCAAGACGCATAGCAGGTACAAAGTAGATATTTGCCTAATGACAAATGAAACGACTGAAAATATAAAATACTTTGAGAGCCAAAGTACAGACCAGTCATAGCACAATTCCATAGTAATGTCTAATTTTGTGTGAAAAATTCAACTTTGTATATTAAAAGTTAAATAATCCTAATGGCATTTATATTAAAATCTAGATGAATCTCTGAATTCATGAAGGACAATTAGTACATAAATTATGCCAACTTTTAAAGTTTCGGTTACAGTGGCTAACTGGGGGCATCTTTTTAAAATTTGTTTTTTTATTTTAAAGAGAATAGAACAAAACAAAACAGGACAAAACAGATCAGAACAAAACAAGGCAAGCAACAGAGGATTTCAAAACAAGACAACAGGAAATCAACAGTGGCTACCATAATGTCTCATTTTCTTGGAAATAGTTGTCCATATCTTCACACGTAATGAATTCAAACAAGACAAAATAGTATAAAACTGATCAAAACTGAAGAATGAAAACATTGTAGGCCTTCAAAACTAAACAATAGGAAAATCAACAATGGCTACCATAACGTCTCTTATTCTCTTCAAAATAGCTGTCCATATGTTCACACATATTGAAATCAAATAATAAAAAACACACTAAAACCAATCAAAACAGAGAAAAAAGCATTATTGGACTTCAAAGCAATATGACAGGAAATCAACAATGGCTACCATAGTGTCTTATTTTCTTCTAAGTAGCTGTTAAAATTCATCTTTAGTAATCACCAAAGTGAAAAGAATTATCTTATAAATTATAAAAATAATCCCTATCATTTTAATTAATTTACAGAATTTATTACGTGAATGAGTGCACAGAACTACACCACCATGTTAAAAAAATGTACCAGAAAGTTATGGCACCAACTTTAATATATTGCTTTTGTTTTCAGATAAAATATATTTCACTATATTAAATAATGAAAACCTTTGATCTACTGAGTCTTCCTGAGAAAAATAGGTGACAAATGCAATTATTTTTAGTATTTTTTTATTTTCAAAGAAACACTGGATAAACAAACATTCACTGTTTGTTATTTAGCTTCCACTGATGAAGACTCAAGAGCACACTGCCCATTCTGAGAGTGGACCATCAACTCTATGGCTAGATTTATTTCTGTTCGGACGTGTGCACAGCATGTAAGGGTGCCTGGGTCTTCAGCTTGGCCTCTCAGCCTCCAGAAGATGAGAAATCAGTGCCTCTGGATCCGAGGCCACCAGCCCTCGGGGACCTTCCCAGGCGGTCTTGGACTTCTGACTACGGCCACTTTGGCGTGAACAGTCCCATGTCACCGTCATATTTTGGATGAAGGAGGCAATATGACAGGCATTATTTTTATTTTTTTTTAAATTTTATTTAAAAATAAAAAAAACAAACAAAACAGAAAAAAGGGTAGCAACAATACAGAATTCCAAAGGAAAAAAATAAAAGAACAACAACAACAACAACAATAAAAACAAAACACTAAGAAATCACTACTTGGTAAGTTACATACTGTCATCTTGGAAATAGTTGTTCAAGTTATAAAATTAAAGCATACAAAGTAGACATTCAAACAGTGATACTGTTAACAGTTCTGCTCAACAATCTAACAAAAACTGTAATATGGCCATCTATCTACACACTTAAACATACATGCAGTTATATTCTTTAGAGCACTTACTTTTCCTCTCTTTTTTACAGTAGCAATTATGCAATTTGGGTTTTCTTACTCCTACAGTTCTTGTTACTTTTTATACTAGACACACAATGTGATATTTATAAATATGATTCTTATTTATTTCATTAATGAGGATAGTCTCAAGGTGTCTCTATTTCCCTATGAAGGCCTCAAGATCATCCTTTTTCACAGATGAATAATATTCCATTGTGTAAAAATACCACATCTTTTTCATCCACTCTGCAGTTGATGGGTATCTTGGTTGTTTCCAAGATTTAGCTATTACAAATTGTGTTGCTACATGGGTGTACATATATACTGTGATATGAACTTTTCAGTTTTTCTGGGAAAATACCCAGAAGGAGATTAGCTGGGTTGAATGGAGGTTCCAATTCTAGTCTTCTGAGAATTCTCCATATTGATTTCCATAGTGGTTGTACCAGTCTTCACTCCCAGCAATAGTGGAGCAGTGTTCCTTTTTCCCTGCAGCCTCGCCAACATTTGTTACCAGTTGATTTCTTGATGGCAACTATTCTTTCGGGTGTGAGATGATATCTCAATGTTGTTTTAATTTGCATTTCTCGAATGACCGGTGATGGTGAACATTTCTTCATGTGTTTATTTGCCATTTGTATATCTTCATCTGAGAATTGTGTGTTCATCTCAGCTGCCCATTTTTGGAGAGGATCTTTGAATTTGGGGAGCTTGATGTCTTTCAATTCTTTATATGTTCTTGATATAAGTCCTTTGTCTGAGGGAATATTGGCTAAAATTCTTTCCCATTCTGTGGGTTTTCCTTTCACTCTGTTGCTGATTGCTTTTGAAGTGCAGAAACTTTTCAATTATATGAGATTCCAGTTGTTATTCTCTTAAGTGTTTCCCATGCAGTTTGCATCTTGTTCATGAATTCTCTGCCTACCCCTATGTCTCCAAGATTTCTACCTACCTTATCTTCTAGTAGATTTAGTGTTTCTGTTTTAATGTTTAGGTCTTTGATCCACTTAGACTTTAGTTTTGTGCATGGTGATAGGCATGGATCTAGTTTCAGTCTTCTGCATGTGGAGAGCCAATTTTTCCAACATCATTTATTGAAGAGGCTATCCTTCTTCCAATGAACATGTTTAACCCCTTTGTCAAATATCAGGTGGCTGAGTGTTTTTGTACTACTTATACTTGCATCTTTTAATATGTTCCATTCATCCTCAGATCTATTTCTTTGCCAGTACCATGTTGATTTTATCACTGTGGCTTTGTAGTAAAGTTTCAAGTCAGAAATTGAGATGCCTCCTGCCTTGTCTTTATTGCCCATTATTGCCTTTGCTATTCTAGGTTTCTTCTGTTTCCAAATGAATTTTAGGAGTGTTTTCTCTAGATCTGTGAGGTATGTCAATGTCAATGGTATTTTGATTGGGATTGTGTTAAATCTGTATAACAGTTTGGGAGTATGGCCATTTTCACAATGTTGGTTCTTCCTAGCCAAGAGCAAGGAACATCCTTCCATTTTCTAATATCCTCTTCAATCACCTTTTTTAGCATAGTATAATTTTCAGCATATAGGTTTTTTACATTCTTAGGTTGATTCCTAAGTATTTCATTTTTTTTAGATGTTATTGTGAAGGGCGATATTTCCATAATTTCTCTCACAGTGAGTTTCTTGTTTGTGTACAGGAATGCTATTGATTTTGGAGCATTGAATTTGTATCCAGCTACACTGCTGAATTTGTTTATTACTTCTAGTAGTCTTTTAATGGAGTTTTTAGGGTTTTCTATATACAGTATCATGTCATCTGCAAACAGTGATAATTTAACTTCTTCCTTTCCTATCTTTATTCCTTTTATTTCTTTCTCTTGTCTGATTGCCCTGGCTAGTGTTTCCAGAACTATATTGAAAAGGAGGTGATAGTGGACATCCTTGTCTTGTTCCTGATTTTAAAGTGAAAGCTTTCAGTTTTTGTCCATTTAGTATAATATTGGCTGTTGCTTTGTGATAGATGGCCTTTATAAGGTTGATGTAGAGACCGTGTACTCCGAGTTTCTGAAGGGTTTTTATCATGAACATGTGTTGGACTTCATCGAAAGCTTTTTATGCATCTATTGAGATGACCATGTGGTTTTTGTTTTTGGCTCTGTTGATGTGGTGTATTACATTTATTGATTTGCATATGTTAAACCATCCCTGCATTCCTGGAATGAACCCGACTTGGTCATGATGTATAATATTCTTGATTATTTGCTGCATTCTACTTGATGACAGGCATTAATAGGAACCTGTCCCTCACGCTTTTTTAGCAATTGCCACCTGCACGCTAATATGCCATCAACTGTCATAGTTCATAAAGCCTCAGCCACCTGGAAACTTTTTAATTTTCCTTCCTATTTTTCATTGAAGTCTCACTGTATTACCCAACGTGTCCTGGAACCCCTAAACTCAGTTCACCCTCCTGCCTCAATCTCCTGAGTAGATGGAGCCACAGGCAAGCACCACCACCCTTAGGTTGAGAACTGTGAACTCCAAAAATTACAACTTTTTAGTAGGGATTTTAAAAAACTACTCAACAAGGGTAGCACTGGATATTTTCAGGCAGTTACACTGTCCTGTGTGACACCCTCGTGGTGGATCCGTGTCATTTTAATCTGATCCAAACCCATGTGGTCAACCACTAAGAGTAAAGTGTTTTGAACGGATGCTGTAAAATTCCGCTGTCTGCATGGTGTGCTGACCCCGGGCTGGGCTGAGGTGGAGGCAGGAAGTGAATGGGAAATCTGTACATTGCTTATTTTTCCTGTGCATGTAAAACTGCTTGTGGAAACAGTCTATTGAGAAACTTTTTTTAAAAAAATCAATGCGTTTGCTAATAAAACACAAATTTAAGACATGGGTTCCACAAGATAAATTGCTGTGCACAGTATTATGTTTGTTGAAACAATTCCCTTTTGGAATTTACACAATTATGCCTTCACCTGTGTTTAGAAAGAACACTTAAGAGCTGATTTATTATTCTTTGTCATTTTAATTCATAGGACAGTATGATCATGTTGAAGATATCCATGTTACATAAGGCAGTTATTTTACTAATGTTAGACAAACCCTAATTTTTCAAGTCTCTTAAGGAACAGGTTCACAATCGTGTAAGAATTATATTAGAGTGCTAATAGATTTTTACTGTTTTTTATTCCATATGTCTCATAAAGCAAAACTCAACAGATAGTAGTTAAATGTGTCAATCACCTTAAATTCTTAGAAGCAAACTTTTTTAAAAAATATGATTCAAAAATCAGCCCTGTGTTTAGAGAATAGGTATTCCGACCAAGTACCTTCTAGAAGGATTGTACTTTTTCAGTTTTATGCACCAAGAAACTCTGCAGAGGAGATCGCCTCCCTTAAAAATAAGCGCAGTGGGCACAACTATAGACCTTAACAGTGTCTAAGCGGTAATCGTGGAGGTTAAGACTCAGGACAGCAGTTAAACTGCCAGTGATCTCTAGACACGTCACCCAAAGCACTAATGCCTTATTAGGAAACTGATTCTTTGTGAAGTTAACTCCCAATTAGACAGCAGTGGAGCCTGCGCCAGCTGCCAGCGGTTACTGCCCTATTATCACGCCTCGTATTTCAAGCACCGCTGAAGCAGATTTCTAGCGGACCGAGGCTGAAGGTGAGAGGCTTCTTACTATGATCCAGTCAGCATTGAGTCCTTTCCATTTGTTTGCTGCCATTTGGGTCACACTTGGGGGCTAATTGGCAAGGTAGCAGGGAGAGATCTGGTTATAATACTCCTCAGAAACTTCTCACGCATCCTTTATAACTTCATTACAGTTTTACTTTGCCTCAATGATCATATTTTTCCTAATAATGAGCCTGTGCCCTTGAGCCTTTAGAAAAATCAATAGGAAATCCAAATTGCATGGCTTCAAATATAAAACTGGTGAAAAAGTTAATTGAACTGGAAAAAGCAATGACAGAGATTGAGCTGATTTGGCATTTGAGACACAGGAAAGATGTTTGGATAAATCCTGGAGTTTGTAAAAATGAGGGTACAGTTTGTACATCTCCCCGTAGCCAAAAGAGGATATCAAGTGGGGTGCTACGCCGAGTTGTAATTGAATTTTAATGATCATTATATTACACTTAAAAAGTCAAATTGTACTGAACCTATCAATATTTATTATCAGGTAGGAAAAGAGTAAGAAAAGGAAAAGAAGAAAGAAGGAAGGAAAGAAGGAAGGAGGGAGGGAGGGAAGGAAGGAAACCAAACCATCATCCAACATCCACTACTTTAAAAAATGTTACACAGTGAATGCATTTTGCACTTCCTGCCGCCTAAGTACACATGTTGACTTCTTCACCCAGCACAATGGTGTCTGAAGGCAATCTGTGTGTTTAAGTATTTAGGGTCTACTCAGCTCATGAGGGCGGGGTCCCTCCTGAGGCACAGTTAGAAATCAGAGGGCAGTTCAAGGTCCGGGACTTGGGCCCGACACACACTGAGCCTTGGCACCTTGATCCTGGACTGCTCAGCCTTCGGAGCCTCTAGAAGTCAGTGTCTGTTGTGTAAGGCAGGGGTCCCCACCCCAGGGTGATCACCAGCACACTGGGCTGAGACCTGTTAGGAGCAGGCCTCACAGCTGGGCTGCAGCCGGGGGAGAAGGCAGAGCTCCGGCCACTGCCCTCATGCCTCTTTCTGACCTGGCTCTCCTCAAATCAGTGGTGCTGTCAGATTAAGTATTATGTTTTTATAAATCAAAACTTTTTCTTCCAAATAATGTAGACTTTTTATTTATCCTAGACTCATAGAGACTCATAGAGATCTCTCAAACATAAATGCCTTTTGCAGAATGTGAGAGAACTAAAATTTATGAGTCCATAAGACATTTAAGAAAGCATACTGTTTTAAAAAACACGAGGCTTAAGAAAAAATTTGAATTAAAAACCTTCCTAAGGATATTTGATGTTGACTTAGTAAATATAATAATATCAAATTATTTCCCTACAAATATAAGTAATGAGACATCTATACAGTACGTTTGAGAATGTACCAAGAAGCACTCACAGGAAGCATGGCCAGTGTGAATATACATAGCCAGCCCATCAATGATGGACGGCTTTCTTAGCCTTCAAAAGCCACAGTGTAAAGCTTCACCAATCAGTACATTAGAATGAACTAAAACTCAGCCCCACTGCATACAGACTCACATTTGCAAAGAACTTCACAGACTCTATGTCATCTGGAGCAAAACCATTAAAGGGTAAAGCAAGGAAGCAGATACCTTTATTGCTAATCTGTAAAAGTCATGCTAAAATAGTCATTAATTTGAGGATTATTATTCAGTTGCTTTGAAGTGGCATTGGATTCACTGATGTTTTGCTCAACTCCTCTTCATGTCCTTGTGTTATGGCATATTAAGGTTCCCACCCCGACTCACTATGGAATTAATCTAATTCCTTTTAACTAGGGATGCCAGGCTATTCCTCAAAGAATTTGATATGCCTGTGGATATGCAGAATAATTGCGGCTGGGCTCCTCCTTGTCTGCATAGCTGAGGCAGTGGGAGCTAGATTTGGAGTCTCAGTCTTTATCCCTATAAAACCCCAAACTCTGTGGGGCATCTGTAACTCGGGTGTGTTTTTTTTCAGGAGAGTTTTCCCTCAGGGATTCCTAATGTAAAAAACAAACAAGCAAGCAAGGAGAAAACAAAACACTTCATCCTAGAAAATGAAAGGACCAATGAATGACATAATGCAGACAAACCAGCTAAAACTGAAAGTGAAAGAACAGGTATAAATCAGTGGATGAGAAAAATGAGTGCCAATGGTGAATTTTAACATTGATGAGTCCCCGTCAAAAACTCAAATCTAAAAAGTCAACTGGAACAAATTGAGTACTCAGAAAATCTGATATAGAAATTACAGCATTAAACTTCTAAGTCACACTCACGTTTGTAGACAAGATACCTGCCTTTCATTCAGTTTTTCATTGTCAAGTCAGGATTAAACTTTCTTTAATCCAAGATAACATTTTATATTTTGACACTCAGACTTTCTTCTTGACATTTGGTGAGAGCTGAAAACCCAGAAAACCATGAATATCTGACAGAATTACAAGAACACACGAAGCATCTCTCTGTGTGTGTGTCTCTCTCTGTGTCTGTCTCTCATATATTGAAAGCACTAACTAAACAGCTTTCCCAAAACATGTAACATAAATAGCAAAGGTACTGTGGGTGGGGCAAGCACACAAATAAAAACTAATTCAAGTCAATTGACAAGCATTATGGAAAACCAACTGTAAGCCTTTGTTTCAGTTTCACAACTGTAATTGTGGTCATTAAACTTCTGTATGTTTTGGATTATTGTATAGATCCACATTCCGAGCACTCACGCTAGGAGCTGTTTACCTATGGACAGCTTCTAGTTAATCTCTTCTCCCTGCCACCTCCCCACCTGAGATCTGGTGCATGGCCTGTGGTGACAATGAAATGGTGGCAAAGATTCTCTGTGCATCCGCAGTTTGAGACCAGTAGCATCTGTTATGGTTTGTGTCTGGATATCCCCCCAAAGTTCCATGTAGTCATGGGAGATGGTGCTTTTCAGAGGTGGCTGAATCTAGAGTATGTGACTGATTCATGGTCCAATGCTGGGATTAGGGTATGAGCGCCACACTCACCCTAGGGCAGTAGCCTGCCTACAATATGAGGGACAGAAAGGGGCTTATTCCCCATGGCTGCTTTTGCTGTCTTTCACTGCCGTGAACTGCTGCCCCTCTGCCATTTGCCACCCTGCCTTGGAGCCAGATTAAGGGCTTAAACCTCTACAAACTGTGAACTAAATAAACCTTTCTTCCTTTTAACTTTGGGTGCCTGGTATTTTGTCTCAGCAGTGAAAGAAAAGCTATTAAGGCAGCATCTAAATGTAAGCTGCCTTTTATGGTAATTAATAGATCAAAGCTGCTTTCCAATTTCATTGATAGTGATTGGTCTGGAAAAAACCAAAATCACACAACCAATGTTGCACTGTGAAAACCTGATAAAGCCCTAATATCATCATATATTTAAGTTAGTACTCACATTTTGCAAGCTATTTCAAAAGTTTTAAACAGGTCGTTTGTATGTATGACCAGATCATTTCCATACCTAGCACAGGAATGATATTTTTTATCTACCGTTGGTTCTCCTATCTCTTTTTTCCTTCCAATATTCGCCATTATCATTGCACTGGAAAGTTTGTCCTGTAGTATCCTACCCTCTTTATTTTGGAAATTGCTTCCATGATGCATTTAGCATGCTCCTCTGTCCCCTGTTTTCTATAAATGTGTGAATAGGGAATTTGTTCCTATGCATCATGAGAGGAGCTGGGAGATTTCTGTTGCATTTATTTTCAATTCACTTATTTTTGATTATCAATAAACTCATAGATTACCACATGTCTGATGTACTTTAATACACTGTCAGTATTACTGTTATAGGTGATCAGACCATAGCATTTCAGGGCCAATAAAGCCTCCTTCAGGTGACCACTAAATCCTTTGTCTTGAGCCAGGTGTCTTTAATAGCTTTCTTGCATTCTGGTTTGGTTTATTCTTCTCTAATTTGTATTCTCTCCTGCAACTTTAGCTCAAAGGTACCCTTTCCTTATATTTTTCACCAGCAATCAAATGAAGGGATATTTTTTCTTTCTTTTGGCTGTATAGTTTTTAACTGACAGTGGAGGATAAATTTAACTAACTTTTTATTTTTGCCTTTTCAAAGACTGCTGTATGTTACAGCTTCATCAGCATTGTTCATAAGCTCTGTCTATGTGTCTGTGTGTTTGTCTAGCTTTCTAACTGTGGTGTAGCATGCCACGGTACATACAAACAAGGATCTGATGTAAGCCACAGAAGTGGAATTCATTAGAAAATTTCATTTGTAGAAATGTGAATGATTTACTTCTTTTATGAGTGCATAATTTTTGCAACTGAATAAATTCCATTTCAAAGTCTAGTGATCTTCTTATTTTTAATTAAAAATACATGGATCATTTCTTCTTGAAAACTTACTGCTTTGCCTAGAAATGTAGCTTAGAACACATTATTTTTTTGACTCAAACTGTTTCTTACAGCTAAATGGTCTTATTTCTAAACTGGAATTTGGCAGTAAATGCATCCATATACTATGAATTTGTTAAAATATGTGTTTGAACTACTGTTTGTATTAAGTAGCTCTAAATTTTGAAAATTACACTGACATAGTATGTACAATATATATCAAAGGACCTGCAGTCACACTGTATAATGTTCATCAGTTAATAATCAAATGAAAAACTAGATTCAAATAAAATGTGCAATGAATCTTTAGACATTTCACCAAACAAAAAGATAAATGAATGGTCAATAAGCACAGAAAAAGAGGCTGTTAGTCACTGGCCATTAGAGAAATGTAAATTTCAATGACAGTGAAATATTACTATATACCCATCAGAATGACAAGGTTTAAAAATAAATAAAAATAATACAAAAATTGGGAATATGCAGTGTTTGCCAAGCACATGGACCACCCAAAACATTCGTTTTATTTTGAGGAGTGTAAAATGGTATTACTATTCCTTTGAAAAGTTTGATAATTTATCATAAATTTATATATGCACTTAGACATGTCCTAAAAACTCCACTCCTTATTACTTACTTGGAGGGAAAAATCAAGAAAACCAAAGTCCACTAAAGACATGTAAGTCAATGGGCATAGCACCTTACTCATAATATCTGCAAGGGAAAAACTCAAATATGTGTCAGCAGAGTATTGGCTGTATAAGTCATGTATATTGACATAATGGGGCACTTCTCAGAAACACAGGGATGAATTCAAAACATATACCAAGCAAAAACTAAACTGCTGTAAGGACTATTTATGGTATGATGTTATTTATATAAAGACCAGTGAAGTCTGTAGTTATGGATCTATTTCAAAGTTATAATAAGAAAAATGAAGCTATTTGCACGAGGTACTTAGGTATCATGTTATTCATAGAAAAGTGGATATAATCTATAGTAACAAAGGAGACTGGTGATTCCCTGGGCAAGGGGAAGGGGTTTTCCCATAACATGACAGAAGGAAATGTTTGTGGGTAGTGGAGCTATTTTGCATCTTAATTTTGGTAGTGACTGATGACTTGCGTGTATCCACTTATATGAACCCATCGGAATCTATCCTTAAAATGTACAACTTATTATTTGTAAATTGTACATTAATAAAGTTTAAAATATTCAGAGTTTTGCCATTTCAGGGATATAAAATAAATTCACAAGGCATGGAATCTTCTGAGATTGACATTCCTCACCAAGCATAACATCCCTAAGGTCCTGAGCAGCTGTAGCAATGGAAAATGACGGCTGGATTCCACTGTGAGAAAGTGGATCTGGAGGAGAGAGCTCTGGGTCACAGGAGAGAGCTCTGCCATCTCGGCTGTGGTATTGAGATGAATCAGCGTGTGATAATATCACATACAAGTAACATACTTTTACCAATTTAAAATTGCTGCTTTGATCCCATAATATAAGTATGCAACCTGTACCTATTAGGATAAATTGGGTGATATATATATATATATATATATATATATATATATGTATATACTTGGTATTATCTTTGTGATTTCCTATATATCTGTAGCTATTTCAAAATATATAAAAATAATTAATATATTTGATTTGACATGGAGTGTGTTTTGGGTTGAGCTCTGTTCCCTTCTCAAATTCAAGCAAAATTCCATGCCTTGCTATGTTTGAGTATGACTGTGTTGGGAGAGAGGGCCTTTAAAGAACTAGTTGATGTTAAGGTCACAGGGTGGCTCCTAATCCGGTCTGACTGGTGTAGCGGTACACACACAGGGAACAGCACATGAAAACACCAAAAACAGTTCTACAAGAAGCCAAGGGAAGAAGCCCGGGAAGAAACTAATGACACTGACACTGTGAGCTTGTACATCAGGGCTCTGGAACTGTGAGAAATTTCTGCTCCTTAGACCACCCAGTCTGGTAGTCAGTTGTTATAACCCTCCCAGACCTAGTATAAGAGATAGCTCCCAAAGAGCACTTAGAATTTAAGAAAATCTATAATTTTCCAACAGTACTATGACTCCATTTTGTTGATGAGGGAACTAAGCCCTAGAGAGTTTACAAACAAGGGCACACAAGTAGTGAGATTTGGAGTACAAGACAGATTACAAGTCTGCCCAACTTGCAGTTCCTCCTGTATAATGCTGGTACCAAAGTCTTAAATGATGATTTATTTTAAGGCATTGTGGGGGGAAAATACAGGCATTGTAATTCTAAGATCAAAACTTGAAACCAAATATTTTCCATAAGTTGAAATACTTTGAAGAAGAAACGGAGTCTCACTAAAGAAGAGTTCAGCAGACTCAGCATGTCTTATAAAAGGCAATTTACATGTCTCATGAAATGATGGCTAAGATTTTCTATTTAGATTCTAGAGAAAAGAGCATTTTTTTCTACTTTTTAAATTAAATAAAACAAAAAATTACATAGTTTCAGGAAATACTAATTTGAATAGCTCTACACAGAAGAAAAGAATGAGGGTTGTTTCTTCTCTCCTATTTGGGAGCAGCAGGGAATCACCCTATGGAACAGGAGCTCGCTCATCAGAACGAGGCTGTACTATGACACAGTTGTTCCACCCACCACCAAGACTGGTTCCTGGTTGCCATATAACCATCTTGTACATGACATCAGTCAAGTGACTTACATGTAAAAGATGTGCACTTATTTTACTATGAAATAGTATAAATTAAGAGGTGCTAACTATAATGTTAAATAATTCTTCAAGTTTAAGGAAAGCAAGAAAGAAATAAAATAGTAATTTTATCAACATAAAAATGAATCTTTACGTTTATGACAAAGTAGAAAATACAAATAATAACATCAATAATAAAACTAGTAAAATTATACAAATAATATAGTTCATTCAATTCTGAGTCAATATTACAGAAATGTAAAGGCAAGAAACCATATCAGATTTTACTAAAAGAACAAAACACATAACAAAATTAGAAACATATGTGCTCACTTCAGGAGCACATATACTAAAATGTTAGAAACATACTCAGTAAATTATTTATAAGCTAAGTAAAAAAAGCTACAGCTCAACAATGAGTATATAATCATGAACTTTTACATGTGACATTTGAATTAGATTATTTTACTTTTATTATATTTTGCTATATATTTCATTGTTTTTATTTTATTTTTATTAAATTATCATCTAAATCATTATTAGATATCCAAATCCATCATAATCTCAATTATAAGGGTCTCTAATGAAATTATTTAAACAGTATCTTAATGCTACTTCTATAGTTTAGGGAAAACTATAGTTTGCACCAGAGCATCCCACGTTAATGAGTAGGGTGCTGACTGTGCTTGCTATGAAAGCTGTGGAAGCAGCTTGTTAGGAAGACCTGAGGGCCCTCCTGCAGAGTCTACAGAAAGATACGTCTCCTACGATGACCGCCTCTTCCGTAGGATTCCCAGGCACCAAGGTGGGACACAGGCAACGCATGAGCCTGGGGGTGCGCTTGCTTGGCCTGTCCTGTGAAAGCGCACCTGAATCCAGGCAGCATTTTAAACTCTTTTTTTGTGATTTCATAAATCATCTGTGAGTTCTTTTCTAAAAACTACTATCCAAAGTTGATTTCTCTACTTGTAACATGGGTCAGAACAGTAAACAATCAAAAAAAGGATATGTAAAATATGCAAAGTCTTGGGCAACACATTAAATTACTTTTCTCTACTAAAGTACCAAAACAACTGATAAAAGATGATGCCTAAAATAATATAATACACACACACACACACACACACACGCAAACTTCGCAACCAAAAATGAAGTTGCTACAATTTTCTCCCAGTTAGAAATTGCTCGTGAATGTTATTTAGCTCTTCATATCTAAATGTTTGCCACTTTACTGAAACTCTCATCGTTACATTTCTTCAGTGCATTTTAGTTCTGAAATTATCACACTAAGTATTTTGACATAAATATCAAGGAAACACACATATTTCAAATAAACTGGCATTCAAAAAACTCTCCATGTTTTAATTTTATCCCGTAATAGTACCATAGAGTTTGATTATTTCATGCTAACAGAAATCATGAAGTTTACTAACTGCAACAGGAAATGTTTTCATATCTTTATGCTAACTAGTATTGCCAGGTAGAGTACAAGCAAACAAAAACTTGAAAAAAAAGCCCAAATATTTTTCCCAACTCAAATAGTTTAATGAAAAGTAAAAGGTTACACTTTTTTCTCAATAGGTAAATATTGATAACTTCTAGTTGACTGTGTTTTTAAAGTCAACAGAAGCAACAGGCTAATGGGAAGTTATTAATAATTTTTCTTATTCACCTAAAGAGGAAAAAAGATTGGAGGACAGAAAAATTGCTGAGCTGATTCAAAATGTAAATAAACTGCAAACTGTTGAATTAATTTTATTTCAAGAAACATAAATGTTTAGTATAAATTAACTGTATGTCAAACACCGTTAGGGAATCAATGACTATTTAATACACTTTTATTTTGCTTCCTTCAAAGAACGCTCAGTTCAACAAAGAGCAGGACAAGTAATACGATTTTTAAAATAATGTGAAATGTGATAATATCAGCATGTAGATGAAAATCAACGAGGAAATATTCATGGAACTCTAAGGATAGTATCAGCTGGAGAAGAGAAAGACAGAAGAGTCATACAGGACTAGAAAGAATCTTTGTACCCTGCCTGTTTATTGTGAACTTTTATCCTAAACGCCTTGATTCACCCAGCTTTGAAGTTTGCTAATACAGTTTGCCAACCAGTAAATTCTTAACAATTTCTTTACATTTAAAAAATTTATTTGGCCAAACATTTTATTTTAATCATTGTACTTCTTACTCACTAAACGATTTTTTAAAATGTTTGCTTATTTTTATGGTCTCTTATTTCTTACCCAGATTTTAATCTTCTCGTATCACTATACATAGAAGTGCACATGTTTTGTTTTATACATCTGACAACATTCATTTACAGGCCTTTGGAGACTAATTCTGCAGTCTGTGCTGGCTTTCACTTACATACTGCCCTATGTTTTCTTCTTGCCATGAACTGTGGAACTTTGGAAGCCTTAGTTGAAGCTGAGCTCTTTCAAGGTTGATTTACATTTGCAAAACCTAGAACCATCTCCCACCTAGACACACGTTAGACTGAAGTTTTAGGCTGATGCACTTCTGGGTCACACGTATGAGTGTGAGTTTGGGCCCAGAGAACGCACAGGAACTGAGTGAGGTTCATAGATGTCTCAGTGGACTCTTTTACACCCTCCACTCTAAATCATCATCAAGACATACAGCTTTCCTGATCAAATCCTTCTGGGAAGGACTACAAGAGAGCGGCAGAGGTATGTGGAGACTAAGTGTTACACTGTGAGTCTTCGGTCATGAATTCCTGAGAAGACTCTAGACCTTTTCTCCTGCCCCTTTTTACCCCACAACATAATATAAAGAGAAGCATGGCTCACCAGCATACACTGTGGGTGAAAGCCAACACTGACGTGAGCTTCGTTCTGAATTCATACCTTTCTTTCTATTTTAGTCCTGGGAAAGAAAGAAAAGCACAGCCTCTAGTGTCCAAAAAGTGGCCGGGCATTAACAGGTAGGTCTTGTCATTATCCTATTGAACATAATCTCACAGAATGCTAACCTCAGATGCAGGTGGTCTGAGGCCAGAATAAATTAAAATAAAGTGAGGTCACTTCATAGTATTTTCTAATGCCTGATAAAATCAGTATACTATTGGCAAAATACCAAATATCATACTCTGTTAGCTGAAATGAACTACCGAATTTTTAAACCAATTACACATGTTCTTGTCAACCCTTCCTCCAGATAACATATATTAAGATACTCAAAGTCTCAACCTTGCCTTTCCACTATAGCCAGTCTAGCAGAAACTGCTTCCTTAAATTCTTCTCCCAACCACCTAAATGAGGTCCAAATCTTACAATAGTTTGCTTCTTCCAACATCCAAGTTAGAGGATCCCTGGCCCGCTCCAATGGATGTCCTCTCCTTAATGTATGAGGAATAAATCCAATTCCCTTAACTACAGGTTGGCTTTGGTGGCCTTAGCTAAAAGACACTGGCAGACTCCACTTACTTTATTTCTTCATTATCATGTCTCTTTTGTCAGATCCCAGCTTAGTGAACCAGGGGAACTGTTAAAAACAACCCATCTGTCACTCTTTCCATTGTTTGCAACAGGAGCCTGGTTCAGAATCTGTTGCCTTTTTGTAAACATCTCCTATAAATTACATTTAAAATGATCATTTAAAAAAAGAGAAAAACAAGGCAAAAGCATGTGAATATTGAGTATTACTTAATAGTACCTTCATTTTGTGATTTCAAAACAGTAAATACAAGCTTAGAATTCATTTTTAAATGGGAAAAAATCCTGGGCAAGCTTAAGAGGTTATTTTGCATTCTACTGAACTCTGAACCACAGAGGGCTGATTACTCCAAGAATGGAACCCAGTTAAAAGCTAGCCAGGCAGAACTCAGACCCAAGGCAAGTAAGGAATCTGTGATGTGGCCCATCCTAAAACACTGCCCAGGAAGCTCAATACCAAATTAAGCTTATGATTCATTCATTTGTGTAGCTCACCACCCCTATTTTACATATACTACATATGAATGCACACAGGTAAAGAGTTTTAAAAAAACAATTGTTCTCTATGAGTAAGTCATTTAATTAAAAATGATATTTATCATCATAAAAATGTCACCAGGAATATTCTTCAGAATAAAAAAACACATTGAGAAAAGTTATTTCTAATTATCAGGAATTTTTAGGAGCATGGAATTTACCCATAACTGATTTTTAAAATAAATTACTAAATATCTATTAATTTTGACATTGCTGTTTCCCTCCTACTTTGGAGTGATTACTCATTTTTGTGTTTTAGCTGTCGGAGACTTTCTGAAGTTATTTTGAAAGCTCATAAGCTGTAAGATGTGCTCTTAGAATTGCACATGGATAACGCTGTCCTTTTTCTGTGAAATGCCTAGCAGTCCCGAGGGGACTTTTCTTTGGGGAGTAGGAATTCAAGGAGCCAAGAAGTGTGGAAAAGCACAGAATATGACAAAAAGGCAGTAGATGCCCTGCTAAATGCAAAACACAATGCGGAGAGAAGAGTACAGTTGACCTGGAGAGAGAAGAAACACGCAAGGAGGAGGAGAGAGCAAGGGGATCAGACAGGAGCACGGCTGTCTCCTGGGGTTGGGGGCTCCAGGGGGCCCAGCAGAGCCCTGGGTTGGGTACCGGTGAGAGCTTCAGTGCAGTGTCAGAAGAGCATGGACCCAAGCACAAGGCCACTTTCCATGGGGCCCACGTGCCTGCACAGGCTGCAGAAGCACCAAGCTGGCGGCACAGGTGACACCTGCCCCTGCCCAGGAGGCGCTGTGTCTGCAGTGCAGGCAGGGAGTCGGGGGTGCAGTGGCCCTGCCCTCTTATGGGGAGTCTGGTTGTCCATGGCCAGCCTGAGCCTGACGCTTGCTGAGAAACAGGAACACCGTACTCTCTGGGTCCCCTACAGTGAGAATGAAGCAAACTTGAAAACAGTAGGTGATTCAAACGCATTAACACTGTTCTCTGTTTTATTAACATGTTTACGTGATGTGAGGCTGAAAGCCAACCTTGATCTTCTCCTATAATTTGAACCACCTCATCTAATTAATTCAAAGGCACATCATGAAAATACAGCATATGACTGACAGCTGATCCAGAGAAATCAAGAAACATTGGAATATTCTCAAACTCATAAAAAGTGTGGGTGAAAGTGATTCCAGATGTTTCATTTTAAAAATTAATCTTTAGAAGCAAAAGGGAAATAGTGGGTTTATTACATACCAATCCCTAAACCCTTCTGCCCAATCAAATCACTCATGAGCTACTTCTTGTATAATGCTATTACTACCACTTCCAATGTGGAGTGAAGCATTATATAAATGAGAGAAGCAACACATACATAAAGCACCAGGTTTTGTGGGAACAGATACATGGAAAAGTCAGACTCTTTGATTTTACGTCTACCAAATACCCATCCCAGTCACAAAGCCTCTACCCGTGAACTCTTCTAGTGTGAAGCTTGCATCTCCACTGTTCACACCCACTGGAGGTAACTCTGGTAACTCACTTCCATATATTTAAAGTGGTAGGGATTTAAT
Organism: Dolichotis patagonum; assembly: GCA_004027295.1. Classification (NCBI taxonomy): domain Eukaryota; kingdom Metazoa; phylum Chordata; class Mammalia; order Rodentia; family Caviidae; genus Dolichotis; species Dolichotis patagonum. The sequence continues at coordinate 52,220 of PVJX010007172.1, read as the reverse complement.
ATACCCGTTCTTATCCTGACTTACCCATGATTATTAATGGCATTAGATGCTTTTTTTGCTCTGGAGACTAAAGTAGCCTTGATTCTTTCTGCCTTTCTTGACCCAGTCTGTCGTTGGTTCCTGTTAATTCCAGTACTATGAACTTTGCCTTGCATTTCAGGTCTTTTCCAGACATCCACTGTTCTCAGCATAAATCCAGTCTTGGTACTTCTCCCTGGGTCATTTCAGTTGTTTCCTAACTGTTACTTCCATCTCTACTGTCTGTCCTTTGTATTTCCTGCAAGTTCCTAACTTTGCTAAGGTTTCCCTTCCTCGAGCCCCTATATTTTAACCTCTCAGAAGCCAAAATCAGTGCCCCATGTTGTGGTCCGAGTTAGTTCTAACTCTCCTCGGCATCTTTTCTTGGGCTCTTCATCACTGGGACCCCCATATGCATTTTCCATCCCTGACAGTTGGCACTCACCATTCCATTTCAATGCTCCGACCAAGCTGGACAGCTCATGGTTCTCCTCTACCTTCCTGCGTCACACTCAGTGTTTCTGCTCTTCTCTATGCCCACAAAGCCATCTGGCTTTGCCCACAGTCACGAGATGGGAAACTATGGCAGGACAGGTTCACCAGAACAGAAACTTTGCTAAGGTCTGGATTTTTCACTCTGTTTAATGGTAAAGCACAAATGCAAAACCACCGTGCCTAGCCCATGAGTATTCAACAAAAACTGCAGTTGCTGAATAAATAGATAAAACTCCTTAAGAATTTAAAATTTCTGCCATTGCAGCCAATGGCACTCAAGCATTTGAACCACCATCTCAGTTGACATCAGCTATTGAGTAGGTGCATGGCCTCATCATTGTACTAAGGTTGTCTAATGATACATATATTACCACTCTGTGCTGGGAGATGACAGGAACTCAGACTTCCACAGGTCATAATTTTCTTATGATAACTCCAGCCATTTATTTATTTATTGCATATAATATTTCACCCAGAATAAATACAAATATCATTCCTCAGCCAAGTGATATATAGACACACTCATGGGCCTAAATTGTTTTTCAGGGACTTTTCTGGAACATTCTACACAGCTGTGAACAGAGAGCTCTTTTTTTTCGTTGAGTTTTTTCCTAGGATTTCATGCCAACTACATACTTCACTTTTCTGATGTTTATAAAACTTGTTTTTCAGTGGTCATAAACCCCTTGGTGCAGGTGTCTGGAGATCGCTGCCACTTAATGAGAGCAGCCCGATAATGATCTTTGAGGTCCTCCTGCTATTCCAGAAACATCTGCACTGACTCAGCCCTGGGAAGACTAACAAGCCAGAGAAGGATGGCAGAGGCTGATTTACACTCAAGGGAACCATGTAAATCTTTGCAGAAAAAAAAGCCAGTATGCTAACCTTGTAAACACATCTTAAAGGATTCAATCTGTTGACAACCTCTGATTAAGTGGAAGAATCCTTGCACACTGGTTTCTTAAGAATCTTACGTATGGATAGGTTGTAGTGAATTAGCTCACAGGCCACAAAAACTCCAAATCTCTGAAAGGTCTACAGTCTTCATTGGAAAATTCATGATGGTTAATTAATTAATCAAAATTAATTAATCAAAACTTATATTCTAATCACTTATGCTTAGTAGAGTTCATACAGATAGGCCTGAACAGAGTATCAGAGATACAAAAAAGTCCGTGGAGACACACCTATTGTTAAACCATCCCATCCTTTTAATTGGGTAGAGGACAGAAGTGAATACCATGGTGTAACATTTTCAGTTTAATTATATATGATCTTGGAAATGTCAGCTAAGCTAATAAGTAGATATTTCAAGGGAGCCATGCTATATGCAATTATTATGAGGAACAACATGTCAGTATTTATGACTGCTTCTTAAAATACTTCACGAACAAAATTAGGCATACCTTAATATATGTGTACAATCACGTTAAATCCACAGTCCACAGGACTCGATTTTATGGACCAATTGTTTCCCAGGCTTAAATTCTGTCTTCTGCTTATATTCTTTACAATTTTTTCTTACATTTCCTTTCCTAAGGTGCAAACAACACCTGAAAGAAAGAGATACCTCTACAGAAACCTAAAAGGGTTCTTTTGGGGTGGTGTCACTGTTGCATTTGCTTTTAAAACTGTCCTAGCACTGTCCTCAACACCTTATTTTTTTGAGCTCACAGAACATACTGTAAATTCTGCTACTTCATCTTGTATTCAGGAGAAGTACAACTTCCCTGGACTTTACATACAGAGGATAAATTAGTCAGCTTCATAGTCCTCTAAGGAAATGTTCACAGTAGTTAACGAATAAAGACAAACTTTCATTTTGCCCCATGTCATGGTTTATGTTGGTGGCCCCCAGGCCTCATGTATTTGCATTGTGCACTTGTGATTGGTTCATTGTCTAGTGCTTGGATTGGTGGTGTCAGTGCTACACCCTCCTAGGGGGTGGAGCCAGGATGTGATGTAATGGCAGGAAGAAGGTGTGTCTCTCTCTCCTGTCGGTTTCCGGCTTGCTGTTTGCAGCTGCCATGAATTGCAGCCCCGCCATGCCACCCTGCCTTGGAGCCAACTGAGTATGGACTGAAACCTCCCAAAACTGTAAGAAATAAACCTTTCCTTTCCCAACTTTGGGCATCAGGTATTTTGTCTCAGTGATGAGTAAAAAGTAATACAGCCCAGGAATTTGGAGGTTCCACTCCCCGAGTTGGGGTGTCTAGTGATCCGGCCCCCTCACCAGGGCTGTGTGGCAGAGCAACTGTAGAGTCCATCCACTGAGAACCAGAGAGAAGCAGGGCTCAAGCTCCTCAGTTGCCATGGAGACACAGCTCCACTGAGCTCAGGACCTCCCTTGGGGTCTTTCCCCGAAAGGCCCACCCTGCATCCACAGCACCACACAGAGAACCAAGTCTTCAACACGCCTAGACCACGGGGCGTCACTAGGCCAAAGCATGTCAGAGACGCGCAGACTTTTCAGCATTATGGGCCCCTTCGAGATGATGCAGCCCCAGTCTTTGTAGCTCAATGTGTTGTAACTTTTAGGGGCTTTTGCCATGTTTACCTGCTGACTATGCCCCATGGTGGAATGCCCTTGGGTGTACATAACTGTATTCTTAGTGTCTGGTACAATTTCTAATCTATCATAGGGGCTTGACAAACACTGTGAATGAATGAATGGATTCAGAACGAAACAGCACAGGTTAAAAATTCAAAATGCAGGAGCTGAGAATATAGCTCAGTGGCACAGTTTCTGCTTGACAAATGCAGGGTTGTAAGTTCAATTCCAGTGCCAACAAATAAAATTAAATTAAATTAAATTTCAGAACCTATCATTTGTAGCTGTGGAGTGCAAATGCCTCTCAGTCTTAGTCTTTATATTTATAAAGTGGGGATGAACTTAGGGAGGCTGAGCAGGAGGATCACAGGTTCACCCAGCCTGAACAACTCAGTGACTAAGCAAGATCCTGTCTGTAAATAAAGAGAAAAATGAAGTGCTGCCTGAGAATAACATATACTATAGTAAATAAAATAGAATAAAGCAAAATAAAAAAGAGCTAGGCATGTGGTTGCATGTGTAAACTCTAGGTTCAGTCCTTGGCTCCAATAAATAGGACAGGTAGACAACAGAAATGCTCTGTGTCCTGAAGGAGATTCTGCCATAGATGCTACATTGTGTACTGTTATCCTCTGAACACATGATCAGACTACCGGCTGTCGACCTGCAAGGTCAGTGAAACACTAAACACCACAAGCATTATGCTGCATTTTACCTTAATAGCTATCATCTCAGCCTGTTTCTCCAGACCAGCCGATCACTTACAGTGGTGGTGGTAGTGGGGAAGTGTCTCTTCTTGTCTCCCAGGCTGTGCTCTGGAAGGGGCTGGCATTTGGATCTCCCCCCAGCTGCCCGCACATGGCACAGGCTCTCAGGGAGAGCTTGCTTCTTGTTGACTTCTTGTTCTCCTCCTATATCATTTTCATTGTTTTGTTGGGTTGGGTTTTATTCTGTTTTGTCTTGTTTGATTTTATTATATCCAATGGCATGCCAGCTATTTCAAAGATGACAAGATATATTATGGTAGCCATTTTGGATTTCCTATTATCTTGTTTTGAAATCCCTTATTGCAGTCATTGTTTTGTTTTTATTGGTTCAATTTTGTTTTGTTTTGCTTGACTTTAAGAGGCATTATGGTGGCCGTTGTTGATTTCCTATTATCTTGTTTTGAAGTTCTGTATCACTTACACTGTCTTGTTTGGATTGGCTTTTTTCTGTTTTGTTTTGCTTGGTTTTTATTCCATTTAAAATAAAAATTACAAAAAAAATTTTTAAAAAGGAATGCTTTATTTAATTGTTTTTGGGGAAGTCAGGTTGAAAGTATTCTGGTAAATACAAAAGTACCCACAGTGTCCAGGAGGCAGCCACTGTGTTATAAAGCCTACCTGAATCAAATTTAGTTAATTAAGTTTAAACTTATGTAGACCATAAAATTATTTCCATGTCACCCCAGAAACAATGGCTGTCATCAAGAACTCAACCAATAACAAATGCTGGGGATGTGTCAAAAAGGGGAATCCCCTTGTACTATTGGTGGGAGTATAGACTGATGTAACCACTGTGGAATCAGTGTGGAGATTCCTAAAAAAACTAGGACTAGAGATCTCATTCAATCTAGCTATTCCCCTTCTGGGTATTTTCCCAGCAAAATTGAAAACATCATACCACAGTGATTTATGTGCACCCCTGTTTTCAGCAGCACAATTTGTAACAGCTAAATCTTGAAGACTACCCAAATGCCCATCAACTGAGGAATGGATAAAAAAGATGTGGTACCTTTCTGCAATGGAGTATTACTCAGCTATAAAGAAGGATAAACTTGAGGCTTTCATAGGTAAACAGATGCAACTTGAGATCATATTGATAAGTGAACTAAATGAGACTCTTGCATGTATAAACATTGTATTGTCTCCCAAGTGTAAAAAACTGAAAGAGTAAATAAGACCCAAAATGTACAATAGATTTTGTGAAAGGGTAAAAACTGTTCAATAACAACAACAACAACAACAACAACAACAACAACTGGGATGGGGAAAATGAGAAAGGAAAGAAGGAAAAAGATATATATATCTTATATGTATATACAAGATAGATAATTATACTATTAATCTCTATTAATCAAAAAACAGTTTGTGCTTTCATTCATCATTTTTTCATGCCTATATCTTGTAATCTGAGCAACTACTTTGAAGATAACAATACATAATATATTAACCATTGTTCATCTGTTATTTTGTTTTGAAATTCTGTATCATTGCTTATGCTCTTTTTTCATTTTAAAACAAAAATAAAGTAAAATAAAATAAATGAAATACTTGTATTGTCTGAGCACTTCACTTGCTGGGCTATTTATATCCATGTCTGAGATATATAATAATCAAAACAGCATATATTTAAGTTCATAAATGATAATAACTTCGCACAAAACTTTGAAAACAAGATGTAAAAGGAAACATGTTTTGCATAACTGTGTGCCCTAAAAAAAATAAAGCCACTGATCTTTGTATAAAGACCAAGCTGATCAGTTCTGCCAGAGCAGGACGTTGCTCATGTTGTTCTCTCTGATTTTAAACTAAAAATTCATATGCCTCTCTGGGCTCCCCACGAACCTCTGGGAAGCCATTAATATTTTACGACAGGCAGAGGTCAGCCCTAGGCTGTGCATCTGAGGGAGGAGAGATGATCTGCTGCCAGGGACAGTGAAGCGTCCTCTGCAGCACAAGATGACATTCGCAAGGACAGGATGTGCTGGGACGGGAGATCAATGACCTTCTCCTCCAGTGCTGGGTTAGTGATGACTCCCTATGAAACCAAAACGTCTCTTATGAAGTATAAGGAAAAGAAAGCATGGACAATCTCCTAGAGAAAGGTGAACTTAAGGGTTTCAAGACATAGCTGCTAAAAAGTCACATCTTTCAGTAATATTTAAAGCCACTACAAAATGCCAATGAGAAAGAGGTAAACGTGAAAAGAGAATGGAAAACTATATACAACAGGGCCGAAGTCTATGATTTATGGGTAGGCTGGAGAGAACCGTGTGGATATGATAATGACTATTGTCTAAGTGTTTGGGTCAGGATGCTGATTTTTTTATTAATACGTGTCTAATGAGGCCAGTGAGTTACTAACTCCCAGGAAAATCAAGTCCTTGAGGCGTTAGCAGCAATGGGAGTTGAAGCTGGAAGAAAAATGCAGTACAAATGATTTAGAACTTTCTGGTAACAGGAATGCAGAAATTAAGAGAAATAGAAGTCAGGAGTGAAAAAAACTATGAAGTAAAGACAACATAGCCAACCCACACAGGGCTCACTGGTCAACACAGTAATGGACCCCAGGTAACAGTGGACATCAGAACGAGTTTCCTGTGACCGGACCTGGGCAAGAGGTCTCGTCCCGCCATGGACACAGCTTGAGGGTGCTTCCTGCATCACAGAGGCCAAAGGCTTTAGCTCTTGATGTTCCTATGTGAGAGCAATAAAAGCCATCACAGGAAGTAACCTCAGGGAGTCTTTGCTTACAGCAATGGCTTAAACACAGTGACAATTATAGTTTTAAAAAAGAAAGAAAAATAACAGGTGGATATAGAATTTCTATCTGGGAAGAGCTGAGCCTAGGCAGGAGTATCTTGTAGCCAAAGCCCTATAGCAAACACACTGCCTAATAATTACATATTTCAGGAGCTCTCAGTAGAGCAGTATTTGCATAATGAATATGACTGAGCTTGCATTTCCATGTAGAGTGGTTAGGAGAGTATGAAAGTACTAAAGTGCATTTTAGGATTCATGAATTAAGAGGCCCTGTGACACTCTAAAGACTCAGAAAGATGCTGTTGAGCATGACATACAATGAGCAAGATCATCTTCATTATGTTGCTGATGTTACCTGGTAGCACATGTGCTTGGGGTTCCCTGAAAGGCGATTAGGGATCTTTTTGTTCTCAGACCTCCTATTGTATGACACTGTCCTCTTTTCCTCCAGATCAAAGAGGCTGTAAGAGAAGCTAACTGTTTGTCATGCACGTTAAGATCAAGTGTAGCTGGGGTAATTAGAAGCACACTACAGTGGTATGTCTTCTCAGGTTTAGGATAGCAGCGGCCAAGTTGCCAAAGGTTCATGGCCAAATAATAGTCTGCTCGGGCTAGCACTGAAGCTGTTTGTGATAACACTGGAAAAGAAGAAAAAAATGATGACACGATAAAGGTGGGGGATTATTAAGGATGTGGAATTTACACACTGGGATTATGATTAGAGATAGCAAATAGCTTCTACCTAACACAGCAGTCACACCAGACTGATAATGGCTACCACGAGGCAGGCACAATGCAGAAGAAATGCAGGTCCCAAATCGGAATGGAAACCAGCTCCAGGGTCAGTTAGGAAGGTCGGCCACTGGCATGGGAAGCCTCGTGGTGGCCACTTCTGGACAAAAGCGTGGTGGGGTGGAAGGAGCAGCGGCTTTGCAGCTCACAGCCCTGCACACCTCACACTGAAGCTCCTCCAGCTGCTGTCTCCTCATCACGGGAACCACAAACCTACTCCACACTGCTTGGGTGGGAATGAAAATAACAGGGGAAGCACAGAACACATTTACAGGCACAAAGCCAGGATCCAAGACAAGGTGAAGCTCTTTCTTGCTTGCTTCTTTTATAATCTGTATTACCACTAGATTATCACTGGGCCACAATTGCTTTCCAGTGCACAGTTCATACTATACATTCATGATTGACACCCTCTGACACTTCGGATTATGGGCCTATCAGAAACAAAGGCGCAGGGCACCCAGGCTCCTGACCAGTTCCAACGACCTGGCTTAGACCTCAGGCCCCCGCTTGATTATAGCTGAACAGCTTGGACTATGGCGCCACTGCTGATCACAGCTCCACAATCTGGCACTCTCCGTCTACATATCCTCATCTTTGCTGTTAGAACAGAAGAAGAAAACATATAAAATCCCAGTGAGGCTCTAAACTGCTGGCTTTTCAGATTGTCATAGTTTTGTGGTGAGCAATTTAAAAATATGCATAAAGTAGCTTATTTTCATCGAAAGGAAATGGTGACATAATCTTTCTTTTAATAACTGCAAAAGATGAAACTATACTTTTCCTCATTTTGGAAACCCAAGACTGTTCCCAAATAGTCCTTTAATTAAAGAAATAAGTCCATTTCTTTAAGTAAAGAAATAAGCCCATGAGTCCATGGTTAAATGGAAAAGAGGAAACACAGGATAACCCAGGTGCACCACCACAAAAAGACTCCGCTCCCCACTGCCTCGCAGTCCTCACTGCCTGCCCCTTCTCTCCAGCCCGCTCTGCATTCCCACAGGGGCTGCATGATGGGGGAGACAGCTGTCCTGAATGTTGCTGACACTGATTTCTGTCCTAATGGGGACAATGATACTGTTCAACTCTGATCACCAATTCCTAGAAGAAAGAGAAAAGTAGGTGGACGTCGTTTAGCATTCAAGTCTTTTCTTTGCCTGGGTTAGAAGGCCCAAAGCTTAAGTGTGCATGCCTTATGCTGCATGACAAACTCCAGGTGAGAAGCTTAAGCTGGATCATTCTACCAACCAGGAATCTAAAGTCTGAAAGTCATTTGCCAAAATGTAGACCAAGAACACTGATTTTGCCCTGGCTTCAGTGGCATCACTCACCTGCTTGGTTCCTGTAATCTACTCTTCCAAATACTGCGCTTCTAACAAATGTGTGACTGCCTTTACGATTTCTTTGTATTCCACTTAGCATACATTAGGACCACCAGACTGAATGTGCACTGAAGTGACAGGAAAAAACTTTTAAGAAAATATATTTTCTCATCAAAACTGCTTCTTGCAGTTAATCAAAATATGAAACTGCCTTCCATTGCATCAAGAAGCTTCGTTCATAAAGCATAGATACTGCTGGTAGTAATCCTGGAGCTTCAAGTCAAAACAAAAATTTTCCTCCTATGGGCAAAAACCACCCACCTCTAAAGATGAGCTAATTAAGTTCTTTTGTCAGTAGATGGTGAATATGAGAGTATAGAGAGGTAATTCGAAAAAAGGCAGAACATTGGTAGCCTGCAATCGCTTATTTTAAGCAGAGGAAATGAGCCAGTGCATTTATGTTGGCGTGTCATTTTTATGACAGGTCATTGAAATTGAACAGCTGAAATTCCTTTAGAATTACCATATGTATTTATCTATGCTAACCCCTTCTTAGGACGAATTCACCAAAAAACTCAATATAAACCAAGTGTCTTCCACTAGGAAATACAGTTCACACAGAATGTTCTCTCTACTGCAAAGAACACTTGTAGCTATTTCATCTCACTATAATTAAATGACGAATCATGAAGTATTTAGTATAGAAAAAAAGGACATCATGTGTTATTCACAGATCTCAGTTTGGAGAACAAAACTCTAACTTTCGAAGTTCAAAGACTTGCATACGACCGCAGAACTTGTTTTAAGTTCAGTACCTGAACTAGACCCCAGCATGCTTACTACTCCTTTCTAGCAGAGAAAAGAAGTGAGGTGCTTTTTAAAATACCCATATAACAACGTTCAACCCAAGTCATAATCAATCTAATATTTTAAAAACTTCCATACATTATGCATAAATAATAGTATGTGTGAATATGCATATTTATACCCTTGGTTTTGTTCTATCAGGACTCTTCAAAATTGAGTCAGGGACCAATTTTCCCTCAAATCCATTTTACCTTTCATCCTATTAGTAACAGAACTGGCTTTGCTATCCTTTGAATTTCAGCGGAGTACAGGGTTAGTCAGCTACGGGTTATATTTCTGAGACTTGGTGTGTAGATAGACATGGTTGTTTTGCTAGGTTTCTAGTAACAAGATGTAAGCAGAAGTGATGAGTTCAGTTTATAATACGTCACTTTTGTGGAGGAATGCAATTACTTTCTTATTTATTTATTTATTTTTGGTGGAGCTGGGGATTGAACCCAGGGCCCTGTGCATACAAAGCAAGAACTCTACCACTGAGCTACATCCGCAGCCCCAGATGTAATTGTTTTCTGCCTTCTCTGTGCCCCACACACTTTGGTGAACAACGTGGATATGCAGCTCAATCCATGTGATCCAGTCTAATACTCTAATCGTAGGAGAATCACAAAAAAAGAATCTGCTTTCTGAAAGGATTATGCATCTGAGCTGCTTGTTACAAAGGGCTATTTTTCTATTTCCTCATTTTGTATGAAAAGCTATTTATTATAAACGACGCCAGGCATCATTTCTTTATACAGTTGTTCTATCACCTACACAGGTCGGTTTTCCTTAGTACTGTACCACACATACGTGTTTATAGTAAGTGAGATGAGAGACTCCTAGAGGGCAAGAAGCATCTTTGCCTCATTTTTGTTTCCCAAATGTTAACAGTAGCACTTGACAGGGAACAATCCAGTGGTGCATACTGATAAGATGAAAAGTCTTTTTTTCCTTGCAGATGTGAAAGGAACATCAAGAGCTTATGGTTTAATGAGTTTAATTATAAAATGTTTTAATTGAAAGCATCCCCATATATGGTAGCAGAAGGCCAAGGTTTTCTATTCAGTCTTGACAGTATCGCTTTTCCCAAATAATTGAGACACAGAATCATCAGCTATTTATGTGAAGATTTTTCACAATGTATGTGACTCAGCATTTACTTGGGTCCATAGAAAGATGTTATGTTTTATTCCTAAAGCACTACTACCCTTCAAATTATTCTCAGCTAATTGGTTCCAATATCTCTTTTGCAACACTTCTTTTAAAATGAGTTTTATTTCCCAATTTTGGATAGGAAGACTATTCTAGAGTTGTTGTAGAAGAAGGCTAAATGTTAGAAATGGTTGATAGCAATGATTATGAAATACTGCTAGAAGATATTACTGAAAAAAAATCCAAACAGTCCAGTAGGCATCAAATTAAGGTGAAAGGCCCATATTTTTTAGTATGTCTAAATTATTTTGTATTTATCTCGATTATGTTAATCTTACGCAATCAACATTTGTATTCAAAGGTTATTCTGAATGCTTTGCTTTCTATTCACTTTTGTAAAATGAGGAAAAATGTAATAAAATACTCAAGAAATTAAGCAAGTATTGATATATAAAGATGCTTATTCTGTTCAAATTGTTGCTCAGAAGGAAGTAGCATGATACAATAGCTAGAAATATTTGTCAACTGAAGCTTGAAAGTTGAATTAAGAGGGTGAAAATCACTGCAATGATATCTGTCTTACATATATTATAGACTTTCTGGTAGTGTATGTGTTATCAGAAGATGAAACACATCTGATAAGAAGCTCCAACATGAAATCTGAGGGCTTAATAGAATGATTCAGTTGGTAATCAAGATTTATATCTGTAAGGGTGAGTTTGGATCCGATAAAGAGAAACTTCAACTCATGGCTTAATCAGTGAAGATATTCTATACCTCCTATAACAAAAATTGTCATATAACAAACAACTCTGAAGTTTGGCTCAAGTATAACATAAACTTTCTTTCTTTTTGTTACTCTATGTTCAATTCTTTTCCTATATATTTTTTCCACTTCCCAGTTCTACAATGGCTGCATATGACCAGTCATACTATCCTCCCACCACTGTAGTACTGGAAGGCATGATATGGCAGGGGAAATATGACCTTTTATCAATCCCTTTTCTTTTCATCCAGATGAAAAGGGTCCTTTAGAAACTGCTCTGAAAACTCCCCATTTATCTCTTTGGACAGACTGGATTACAGGTCCACTCTGACTCCTAACAAAGAAGAGTTGAATCACCATGACTGGGTCCACCCAGTCATGAATTCTCTCCTGGGACGAGGGAAGTCTCACCTTCCACAAGAAGACAGAATTAGCTTTCAGCTGGAGTCCACTCTTGAGTAGAAAAATGAACTGCCATGGGAAACTGCAGACATAATTATATTAGATTCATTTGAATGAGGAAAGCAGAATAATAGTGAATATAATTAACTTTAGCATCATGCTTTCCAACGTAAAGGAGTTTCAGAGAAAAGCATAACCATTTGTCAACAAGAAGGGAATGAGTTAAAAGTAAAACCCCATAGATTGCTAGAGGCTCAATTCCATTTCTGAAAAAAAAATCAGGGACAGTTTTAGAGATTAAATAATAAGACCTTACAAAATGGTTCAATCATTTTCATCAATGTTCACAGAAAACACGTGGTAACTGACAAAAGGTTTATTTAACTTCATAGTTTTATATTTATGTTATACTTAAGGGGAGGCAAACGACAAGCAAACATATTCAACATCATTTCACACTCAAACTTCTGTTCCACCTTCAAGTGCATGCCATTGAAAATCACAGTCATTCTGGATGGCATCCTAGAGATACTGGCTCTGACTACACTACCCAGGTATGAACTAGTTTAGTTTTAACTCATGGCAGATGGAGTAGGGTTCTCAAGGTTGAATTTAGAAGGACCTCTTTGAGAATACCTCATGGTTCCTGTAACATAGCAGATGGTGAAAGTGTTTTAAAGCGATTTTGAAATGGTGTTAGCAAAACTACACTTGTATCAATTGTCTTACATGGTTTCGATAAACATGATTTTTCTTTCCAAGCCAAATCGGGCAATGGCAGAGCTTAGCAGGGCTCTTCTGAGATGTCATTATCAACAGTGACACACTGAGGACTTATACTCTAAGTTCAGAGATGAACTGCAGGAGTGGGAGTGGCTGTCCTGAGATGATTAGACCCTGACACGTTACCACACACACCCCGTTTCCTTCTATGAAAGAAAAGAATATCTATCTCCTATTACATTAGAATGTCAAATTGATATTTCTTTTAAAAATATAAACACAATGTAGAATATATATATATATATATATATATATATATATATATATTTCTTCTTTGTGAGCCCTCAGAGTTAAAAGTGCTTAACACTACCGATGTCTCATAAGTTATGTATTTGTACAACTTTCGTTTGACTTTTCAAGGTAAAACATTGTGGTGAATACTTGGTAGGGGGGCTAATGCCACATATCTACTTCTTCCACTCCAATTTTATTCTGGGGTAGTTTTTCCTTCTATTTCTGGAAACATATTGACAAGGTAATTTCTTATAACTACATTTCACTCCCAAAGGGGAAAATAGAAGAGTTCTTAGATTATTTCCTAAAATACCAGACTCAGGAATACGGCATAAATTGAGCTAATAAAAACCTTTATCTTGGGAACTTGATTCTTTAGTGATAAAAAGTTAACATGACATATGGACTTCACTTGTGACAGCAACAGAGACAGGCAGGATGATTATGTCCGAATGAAGAAAATTCTGATTAAAGTGATTTTGTCCAAATCTATACTTGGTTCTTATTTCCAAAACCTCTAATTCTTGGTTCTCCATCAATTCCAAGATAAATCTCATTATTCTTCTAATAGGTTCCCTCTGTATAAATAGAATTGGCTTCTCCTATTTGTTATAAAACCTTTAAAGTACAGAGAATAAAAGTCAGATAAGAGAAGTATCTACAGCACTATTTTATAACTTTATGTTTTCAAAGTACCTTGAATATTTTTCTTAATAAATATGACAGAAGATTAAGTTTCAGTGGTTTCTTAGCATATCTTTGCATGGTTTTACTGTAAGTATAGTAAAGTCTAATTAGTGCTGGATACCACATACTTCTATTTTTCACTATTGTATGTAATCATCTCATTAGTATTTTATGTGTAAATCCTTGTAAAGGTTTTGCATTTTCTCCCTCAGGATAAAATTCTAAAAGTGTAACAGGAAAAAAAAAGTGCAGACAATTCTGAAGTCTCAAATCATACAGATATTTTCCATCTAAGAAAGACTACTTATTTCCTATCAGCAGTAATAAAAAGTACCCATCTTGATAATGTCTTATTGGTAAGTTTCACAGTAAAATGGTGAATAGGAGAATATAAATCTTCTCAATTTCGCTTGTCCAAATGTACAATTTAGAAAGCAATTAGCCATTAGTTTGAAGAGTCTCGTAGCATGCTGGGGCCCAGGCTGTGTAAGGGTTCCACTGCCGACCACGGTGCTCTCTGCTGTGCCGGACAAGCCCAATTCACGCCTCTGAAGGCAAGACGAGACTGCAGCTGAGGACATCTTGTCCTCATTCCTACTCCAGGACAATAGCTGCCAACCTAAGAGCTAAGACAGTTCTCCCAATTAGTGAGATTCACTACCCAGAAGGTCTTTGTTCTACTTCTCAAGGTCTTGCTCATTTTTGTGAGCTTTTGCCTCAGATGTGGCCCCCTCCTCACCACCCCAAATTGTTAAGGACCCCCAAAATAAGGAAAGTCCAGAGAAATCTTTGTCTTAGTTTCAAGAGAGTTCTGACCTTCATGGAACCCACAGTCGTATCATATTGTCTCTTTTATCTAAGCATTACATTGCACACTCCTTTTAGGAGATTGGAAGCCTGATCAACTATGAGGATAACTGGTGCCCAAACAGGGACAGGTACTGAAACCTGAACTGGCACTTTATTGAAGCCTGAAAGATGATGACCCACCCAGAGTGGAAAAAATAAGGTGTGAGATGTAGAAAGGCTTCACAGGACATACAGCTTCATGGATGCTTGCAGACAGGAGGTAGTGGAAAGCTTTCCTAAGAAGACGGGTACAGCTCACTGCCACTAACAGCCATTTTTTTCTTTTATCTAGGAATAAAACACGGGGCAGAAAGTATCAGCTGAGAAACAAGGATACATTCAACAGCTCCAAAGCCGATTAAAATGCTCAGAGGCTCATGCCAATAAAATGTTTATGTTAAGTGCTACAGAAGATAACCAAATACAATCCATGGTTTCCTCAGGCAGGCAATTTAGATATAGATAATTGGAAACAAATTGGTAAAAATCTTAAATGGGCACAAGAAAAATAACAAAATGGTTTTCCCTGAGATCTTTTTAACTCTGAATATGGTTCAGTCACTCTTAAATCCATAACATAGCTTGCTGCTGAAGGCTCCAGCCTCATGCATGGGGAAAATAAAAACGGACATAACAGAGACTGCAGCCCCCAAGGCAGAGCTTTTGAGGCAAAATCCAAGTCCCCAGGCTCTGGAGTCTTTACAAAGAAGTCAGTCACCACTGCCAGAGGGAAGGGACCCATTCGATCTGGAAGGTTTGGGAAAAATAAACCTACACAAATCTACCTAGATACTTACAAATTTTTTAAACAGCTAATAGCAGAGAAGAAACTGTTTGTCCTAAGACTTTTTCAGTTTGGGGCCTGAAAAAATCTTTTTCAGGCCCATTAAGTGCTAGGACCCTCAAATTTTCTGTTATAGAACAAGAAAAGGAAAAATAAGTGTAAGAAAAAGAAACATACTGCCAACCTCATCACCTCTACAGGTATTGCCATGAATGAAAGTTTCCATTGCATCACTGGCTCCTAGCAGATACTCAGTCATATAAAATTGATAGAGAAACTCATTGGACCACATCTCCAAAATTTGTAGACGATGATATGGGTGCTACTGATGCTGAGGTTATGAGTTTAAACTATGGGGAGAAATAGAAAGAACACAAATGCCTGCTTTATAAAAACATCAGGTTGGTCTTTGCACAGGGCATGAGTTGCACTCCTGCTGTGTGCCAAACTCAAACTGCTCAGTGTCTTGGCATACAGGACTGCTGTGAACAAAAAAGGCAGGAGAAAGGAGAAGTTGTTTCCTCCTGCTCTTTCCACCACTCCTCAAGGGCCCTGATACGGCCAAGCTGGTGGGTGCTGGTCAGTGCATATCATGGGACCCACAGAGCCCCACAATCCACCAAGCCTAGAGTTGGGCCAGGACAGGAGAGCTGGCTCTGGACTGGAGAGCACTTCACCTCTGGGTGGGAGGTAGCAGGGACCCAGTCCTGTACTGGAGCAGGGGTTGGGCACAGCCCTGGGCAACATAATTGCCAAAAAAAGTACCAAACTCCATTGCTGTGCCCTATCTTCTGGGCTTGCTGCTTCCTGAACCCTTGTCCACACTCAGTGCCCTAGCACCAACCCTTTCGCATGCATGTACACAATTGTGCTCCTACACCATTGAATGGTGATTGGGCCAGTGTGGTAGAACTTTGTGCCTGTGATAACATGCACCTATAGTTCTAACAAAATAGGAAACTGCCATACAGTCCTCATTTACCAAGGGAAAAAATTATTGTGCTGCAATTGGCTTTTAAAAATATAAATAAAGATTATAATCAGGTCCATGGGGGTGATCAGAGACATGAAAATCTTAAAAATTATCTAAAAGCTTGTCAAGATAATAACCACATCTTATAAATTTAATGTTAACCCACACTGTGTGTTAAGTCTTACAGAGAAGAATACCACAGGCACTGTTAAAAAACAAAGAAGGTCTGAGTAGGTGATATAAGATGTATAGATGACTGAGCTAGAGGCTAAAGGAAGGAAAGAGACATGGAGATGTCAATATTAAGACAAAATAAAATACAGAAAGAAAATATTAATTATAAGTAAAAGGTCATTATCTCTTCTAATTCTATTATGAGATGTCTATAAATTGTCCTACAAAAAGTCCTAATTAGTCTATTTATAATTACAAATTTTAAAACTGTAAGAGTTATTATAATTCAATTTGGCCAAATATATATGAAAGTACTCTGATTTTATAAAGAAATTTTCTTTTGTGTGTTTGTTTGTCTGTCAGTCCAATGAGTAAACAGTTGTTTTGAGTTGAACAATTTTTTCCTTTTTTCCCCTTTTTGGATTTTTAAAGCATATGTCTCTAACTTAAGCTATTGCATAAATGTCATTTAAACTAAGGATATACTTCCACCCAGGTTGTCACCTGATCAAAATGGTGATTGGTTTTATAAATGTAATGCATATTGTTGTCTGTGTATAATAATTTAAGAGTTTTTCATTATTTTCATTCAAATAACATGTTGATTGTTATGATCTGATTCTCATTGATCATCAAAAATTTGTTAAGATAATTAAATAGTGACCTCATAGTCTTGGGAAAACTGTTGGACAGGATTCCTCTTGATGACTACAGGAGCAGCTGCCTGGAAATATTTCTCCAGTCCTTGTTCACTAACGAGACTCCAGTAATTTCCATAGCCTTATGGGAGACACCTTAGGAAATGTTAAATATATTATGGTGGTATGTTTATATTGATCATTGTTAAAAGGTTAAATTTTCTATAAAAAATGGTAAGGTTCTTTCATTTAAAGATGCTCTTTGTACAAAACTAAATTAACAGACAAACGTGTTCATACAGCTATGACATTTATTATTGCGAATTTCATGCTGTAATAAATATTTTCATGCATTCTGGGTGTGTAGGTCTACTAAGTTATAAAACCAGGATTATTTATGATGATAACTTGACTCAGATTATCTGTCTTTCTCATACACTCTAGCTATTAGTGACAAGAGGTATATATCAAACCAACATGACAACACCTATTAAAAATCATTTTTAAAGGCTTTAGTGATGTACATATTATATATGTGCTGCTACACTTAGGGATGCTTAGTGACTAAGCAATCCAGACCATGTCACAAACTTCTTTGATGACATATCACTAAAAAATAACAAATTGGGAGGGAATTTCTTTGTCTCATGTAATGTCTAGTATCAGAGAGAGATGTTTGACTAAGAAGGCTATTCCATATTAAGATGTTCATTTTAGTATGTTACAAAAATAATGTCATCATGTGTGTCTTTGGATCTCAAGTTTTCCTTGTAAAACCATATACCTGTTATTTGTTAACATTCTACAGGGATTCAAAACAACTATGGTTGGTACGAAATAACAGCCCTCTGGCTATACTTTATATTTCAAGATGGCTGGTATTCAGATAAAATTATAATGATTAAAGTAATGCTTTCATTGCAATACTATTGTCACTGATCTCTTTTGGATGTCCAATAGCTAAAGTTTACAGGTTAGAACTAGAAAGGTAACTGGGCTACGAGAAGACCAATATTTTGGCCCTGGTCTTCCAAGGTCAATGAGGACCAAGGACATGAGGAAACATTTCCTATGAAATCCTACAACTTTGGTGAGTCACCCCACCTCCTGACCAGGAAACTTCCCAGAGGACAGGTATCAACAGTGTATGGTGCGCCTAAGGAGGATCACCAAGAGGGAAAAGTTTCCCAAGATTTTATAGGAAGCAACATGGTCAAGCAAGGCTGTGACTTATCCTGAGGGCTGACACTGACAGAGAAGCTACAAGGCTCTGAACATGGTTTCAAAGTAATGCAGGAGGAGTCTTAACTGACCTAGATGGACAGCAAGAGGTTAATTTTAACCAACACTGGTCTCAGCTTAAGTTGGTCTTGAACACTCAGCAGAAAAGTATAATGAAATCATGTATAAAAACAATGCCATAGTAACAAGCTAGATATAAAATGGGTCTAAGAGCCAGTGGGTTACAAACACTATTCCAGTACCTTAAGAACATTGTCTAAATGTGGCTCTCTTCCCAATGTGCCTTTCCATTATAGTGCTCATGCCTTGATTATACATGTTCTAATTTCTCAAAAATTTGTTTATTCTTACTTAGAGGTTGCCAAACTCCAAATGATCATACAGATGTAGTTAACAATAAATGTGCTATATTTTTTCAGCCACCAGATAGATCTCGTAAAGATTTCACAACTGCTAAACTACAACAAGACTTTTATCTGAGGCCCATTAGATTAGCTCTCTGAAGAAGGTCCTTGACTGTGGTCTCCCCTACATTGACCCTTCTCAGCCTGAAGCAGTGATGTAGGAAACTATACCCATTCTCCCCTAACTGAAGAGGGAGAAACAGAGAGTAAAGTTTGTTATAAATGTTTTAGTTAGGTGGGCTGCTGCCGGAGTTGGGTCTGCCACACCCAAGCGTCTCTCCATGAGTCAGCACCATAAGTGGACAGCAGGGGAAGAAACCCAGGCCTCATCAGGAGGTGCTCCCCACCTGGAATCCAGCACCATGTGTGGGCCACTGCCAGAGTGGGGACAGCCTCACCCAAGCCTGTCTCCATGAGTCAGCGCCATTCACGGACTGTGGAGGGAAAGAACCAGGCCTCATGGAGATGATCCCTGCCTGGAAACCATATCATTTTCATTGTTTTCCTGGGTGGGGCTTTATTCTGTTCTATTCAATTTTTACTATGTCTGAAGGTATCTGCAGCTATTTTGAAAACAACAAGGGCATTGTGGCAACTATTTCTGATTCCTTAAGGTTTTGAAGTCCTGTATCACTTATATTAGTTTATCTCAATTGGCTTTATTCTGTTTTTTTTTCATTGGTTTTATCCTCATTAAAATAAAATTTCAAAAAAAAAATGTTATAGTTAGATGTGGCTGGGCCCTAAACACACACAAAAACAATTATAGCCAAAGATACATTCACTAAAGGCCAGGCTTTAAAAACAGAACACATCTATCTCTTAAAAATAATTAAGTAAATAAAAATGGGGAGAACAGTTGCTTCCCACAAGCACAAGTAGACCTCGGCACTTCTACTTTTAAATTTTTAAACTCACAAAAAGTAAACACACTCCATAAGAGCTTCACTGACAAAAGGACAAATCCAAAAACATACTTCAGACGTAAGTGCATTTAAAAGACATTCAAACAAAAAAAACATGAGGTGGCCCAGTACAGTTAATAACATGGAAACAAGGGCATAGTTGTGTATTAACAGGACCACTACCATGAAACACCACTGTGTGTGCCATCCCAGAACAGGTGACCACCGAAAGAGGTGGGGTCGGATGTCACCAGGGGTCCAAACTCATGGTGGGGTCTGATGTCACCAGGCCCAGTTTGGATTCTATGCTAGGTTGATTCTATTAAAATGCTTGTGTTCTTCATCTGGCATAGCGGCACCAAACTCAACAATGTCTAGACCTACCCAAACTCAGTGTACTATGTCTCAACTGCTGCAATTACAAAAACAAAAAGGAGGAATTGGGAACTAGGGTTGTATAAGGGTTCAGTTGCTGACGACAGTACTCTCTGGCTGTGTTGGAAAAGCTCATATTCACAGACCCTGAAGGCAAGAGTCCACAGCTGAGGACATCACTCCTCTTCCAGGGCAATAACTGCCAACTGAAGAGATAAGACGGTTCTCCCAATTAGCAAGACTTACTGTTTTGAATGTCTTTGCTTTACTTCTCAAGGCCTTGCTCATTTTCATGGGCTTTTGACTCAGATGTGCCCTCCACTCCTCCTCCCACCCCACCACACCAAATTTTTAAGGACTCAATAAATAAGGAAAGTTTAGAGAAGTTTTTGATTTTGTCTTAGCTCCAAGAGAATTCTGACACTGCTGGACCTCAAGACTGTATCACGTGCCTCTTTTATTCAAGCTTTCACTGTACACTTGTTTTAGGTGATCAGTAGTATGGCTAGCTCTGGACAATGGCATCGATATGAACTATAGTAAATTTACAACAAAATTCAACACATGCTTCAAACTATGTACCACCAAGACTGCTGTAGTGAATTAGGAGGAAAAGGAAAGAATGAAACAAACCCAGCCTTTTTCATTAGAGTTACTCCTCATAGAGAACCAACCCTTCCCCACAAAGCTCAGGAATGAGACGACTTCATATCTACCAAAAGTACTTTTTCACAAAGTGCACCGCTAAATGACATTGTAAGGCAGAAACACCTCACAGGAGCCTGTATCACTTATATTAGTTTATCTCGATTGGCTTTATTCTATTTTATTTTCCTTGAGAATCACAATCTGCTCTTAGCTGGCAAGGTTTAATCTAGGTTTTGTAAACTCACATGGCCTTTTATTAACTTCCTTTAACTCATAGAACAGTGCTCCTGGAAGCGTAACAGAGGCCTTTTAGTTAGTTCTCTGCTCAAAGGACAGCATCTTGACAGCCAAGGCTGAGGACAGCCACTGTTTATAATGTAGCTACACGCTCAGGAAATGCACCACATAGGGAATCATACCTTTAAACATGTGTATTTATCATAAACTCACTATGCATCTCATGGGTCACATTTGTGTGCATACGAATGTGTGAATGTGTGTGAATGTGTGTGTGTCTACTCTGAATAAATGCAAGGGCCCCAAGCAACCTAAACTCAGTGAGGTGTTAAACACAAAGTATTCCAGTTCATTCTGGGAAACTTAATTAAAATACTCCAGTTCTTAACTGACTCTCTCACAGATAAATGCATTTTAATACTCAGTAAGTACCTTGAGAATCCTTTTATCCTTTTCTCTTTGACTGATTTTTTTAACATAGCAGCTGTTCCCTGATTTATTTTCCCAATATCATTCCCCATTTGTCCTGAATTCAACCTGTATCTTTCTCTTTCTCTCCTCATCTTTCAGTTGCATCCAGTAGAGAATCACTCAGTGCCTGTAACATCTGAAGTATTCTCTGTGCTTGAAATATCTGTTTACACTTAACTAAGGTGCACCCAAGAGTACATAAATGCCAGTAAGCAACAGAAGCAGAGGAATCAGGGAAATAGTGTGATAGTTCCAGCATTAACTAATTTAATTCTAATTATACATTAATATTATTTCTCTGATTTATTCATATACAATTTATCACAAAAGAGCTTCATGAGTAGTCAATAAACTGTTTTATGTCAATATTAAAGGTTCTATTATATATATATATATATATATATATATATATATATACCTTACAAAAAAGAAACATTATAAACAGTGGCTTAAAACCTAGAGAATTTAGTTTTGCTTTTCTAGAGAAAACAAAAGAGTGCAGTGCTTTTTTGGTTTATGCATGGATTTATTAATGCCTTAAATGGATGGGGCCATCTCCAGTTATTTATGTGTTTATCTTTTCTTAAAAAAGAAACTTACCTTGGAAAGAGAAAAATGATCTATGTACTCACATGTCTAGATATGAAACTAGAAATTAAGATTTCTTATAGACACAAAAGATCCTTCTAATGATATAGAAGAACTACAGAATATTGAAGGTCTCCTTAGTGATGAGAATTGCTTTCTTTCTAATACCACTCTCTATATTACAGAGAACACACAGCATTCTCTAAGTAAAAGAGAATAAAAGTATAATCCTTTAGCTAAAAGGAATTTCACAATGCTTTATAGGTATAGTCTCAGAACCTAACTGTTGTGGTTTGTTCAAATGTCCCCCCAGAGCCTCATACAGTCATGGAGGCAGCTGAATCTAGCATTTGTGATTGGTTCTTTATCTAGTACTGGGATTGGCAGTGTGAGTGCTGCACCTGCCCAGGGTTGGGAGCCAGCATACAGTATAAGGGAGGGAAGGAGATGTGCTTTCCCTTTTTACCCTGTTCACCCTTGTCACTTGGGCCCACCATGACCAGTTGCCTCTTAGCCATGCCACCCTACCTTGGAGCCAGCTGAGTATGGACTGAAACCTCCAAAAACTGTAAGCTAAATAAACCTTCCCTTCCTTCCTTTTGGATGTCTATTATTTTGTATCAGCAACCAGAGAAAATAATCAAGATACTAAAATTTAGCCTTCTCCTTTAGAAGTGGAGAGATACTTGCATAATCACATGATGGAAAAGCATAAGAGATTGCTAGCACTAATGATCCATCAAGAGAGTTCATCATTTTGCAATTTAATGTTAGTTGTAGATTGAAATCTCAGGCATTCTTTCATTTCTCTCATAATTACTTTGCCTATTTGACTGTTCCAAATGAACACAGTGACCCTTCCTTAATGTTCATTTTTATTATATGAGGCATCCATTTAGATGCATATGGCAAATTAATGTTTTTTATACATTTCAAATTTATATTGGTGTCATAAAATAGTTTCAGTATTAATGAAATTCATTTTTTGACCGTCCAAATGTACAATCAATAACAAAACGTTTCTCCAGAAAGCACTAAAAGCTACATCCAGTTGAAGTATGCTGGGCAGCTATGTCTTTTAGCGAGCATAAATAAATTATGTACATTCTGTGTATCCAATTGCTGGCCTCAATTGCTGGTTGCTAGCTGCCTACCAACCAAGTAAAACAACTAATGACTTAGCCTTTCTCTGATCTCTAATTGCATCTGCTAGAAACACCTGAGTAATCAGTGGTGGAGAAACATTCCCAATAGATTGTGAATGACTTGTTTTTCAATAGAATACATCATCAAATCAGTATGGACCATATCCTATGTGTCCACTGTACCTCACCTTATTTAAAATATCAGGGTTTACTTATCTCCAAAGATAAAATAAATGAATGGGAGAGCTGACAATGTTATGTAAAAAGCACGACCACTGCGTAAGACAGGTGCAAGACTGTCACCTCTTACAACCACTGCTTCTTCACTCTTAATAGTGAATGCATCAAATGTCCTTTGGACTTTTTTCTAAATCTCTAGGATCTGTTGACTTCTCTTCACATCTTAGGACCCTAGTCCAGGCTTTAAAATCTATTTGTTCTCTGTGACACTCTCCTGAAAGGTCTTTCCACTTGAGCTCTATCACAACCCACTGTCCAAAACAAAGACACTAATTAGAAACCACATCTTATCTCTTGCCCTTCATTCCTAGTTTGCCTTTGTTATGATGGAAACTGGAGTCCTGAGCCCAGCCTCACAGGCAGCCATGACTGCCCCATAAGCCCCTCCTCCACCCTCCCCTGGATAGTGTGCACAAGGCCCTTCTCCCAGCGGCCCTCATACATCAGTCTCCCCCTGACTTTCCCATAGGGTCACCAGGCTGGGCACTTGTACCCACTCCACTTAGATTTTATTGGTTCAGTGTCTTGGTTACTCTTCTCTCGTTGCTTGAACAAAATACCCTATACCCAAAATGAAGGAAGGGAAGGTTTATTTAGCTCACTGTGGAGTTTCAGCCCATAATCAGCTGGCTCCAAGGCAGGGTGGCATGGCACTGGGGCAACACCTCAAGGCAGCAGCCAGCAAAAGCAGCCAGAGCCCAAAGGGGGGCAGAACAAGCCTCTTCTCCTCCCTTATATTGTACACAGACCACCCCCTCTCTTCCAAGGCAGGTGTAGCACTTGTAAAAGCTCTTGCCCTTCTCTTGCACAGGATGAGGATATTTACAAAGTAAGGATCCTGGCTCCCTGCTGAGTCTCTTAAACTTCTAAACTGCTCAGATTGACAAAATTTATCAACCATAACAATCAGATTTGATTTATTGTGCTAATTTCAGATCAAAGAGAATTTCCTAATGCAATTATCCACAACCAGAATCTAGAACAAGTTCTTTTGTTAGGGACTCCACTAACATGGATTTCATTTTCCCACGCTGCAGTTTGTGTTTATAGGTTCCGTTATTGGAATACTCAATTACTACCTACCTTTGCCAATGTGCATAAAGCAAGAACAATTGTTGGTTTTGTGTTCCATTACATCATCACTAGCACATACATTGTTCATTGTGGCTGGTGAGAAAATACTTGTTGAATAAGTAAAAGTAATAAACTTAAGGAGGGAAATGCCAGTTGTAAATATAGGATCAAATTATAACATTCATGACAGTCTATTTTAACCAAGATTGTATACAAACTTTAAAAATAGGCAAGGTAACAATACTATTGCAAATATGCTCATAATGCATCTTTCACAGTATTGTTTCTTTTTTTCCTAACTGGCCTTTTCTGGCATTAAGAGGGGGTGATAAATGTTTTTACGCAGCTTATAGCAGAACTTTCTCTATATGGGACTATGCTGGTTTATGAAAGGGAAAGCGGAAATTTCGGATTAGTTACTTCACAAAAGTCACTCCAAAGCCTTGACACTGAATGAAGTTGGGTGCTTCGAACTTAATATTTCAGCTGTTGATCCTAAGACTTTAAGGCTTTGAAGTCAGTGAGAAATTGGGGCCACAGCTACTCCTGAGATCTGAGTTCTGCTGCTGTCCTTCTGAAACAAACTTGGTTTTAGTTATTCAAGATACATTAGTTTTTACTGACAATATGTGAGGTTTTTTTTTTTTTTTTTGAAAAGCTACTATTTCTACGCAGATGGCATCCAACCTCAGACTGAAAATCGCTTGGTGCAGTGACCACATGGTGGTCATTAGGGCTTCATTTTAGACTCCATTTTAAGAACTGTATTTATGTTTACAGTAGCTTTTTGGCACATAATTTATACACCATAAAATTCACTTTTCAAATATGTAATTGAATCGTTTTTAGGGTATTCAATCATTTACACAAACATTACCACTGTGTTATCTCAGAAAGTTTTCAAACATCCATTAGCAGTCAATTCTCATTTTCCCTAGTCATTAATTGATATTGAGTATCTTTTCATACACTTACTGAGCATTTCCATATTTTTGGAGATATGACAATCCAAATATTTTTTCATTTGTTTATTTGTTCTCTAATAGCCATTTATTATACATAATTGTACATGCTATATTTTTATATGACTGGCACTACATAGTTGTTTATATCAGCATTACCATAAGCATGCTGGTAATACACAGCACCAGGACAGTAGGATGGCTACAACTTCAGTAGGCAACAGAATTTTTTCAGGTCTGTTATAATTTTACAGGATCACCACTATGAATATAAATATTTATTAAAGCATTTGACAAGGACTTAGGGTCTAGCTACTTGAAACAGATTTATTTCTTCATTACAAAATAAGATTAATTCAAAGGAATCAGATATACTGTTCCCATCCTGTCCATGAAAAAAAAAAAAGGTCTGATGAAAGGGAAAAGTCACCTGAGACCAATTATTCCCAATTCTACAGTAGTTCCCCGGACAACAGTTCAATCGAAAACTTGTAATTTTAGCATGTCTAGCATTACACTACTGCATTCAAACACAATCTATTCATTTTAAGAGTCGAGATCTGGAATATCTTTAGTGGTACAATGGAAGAGGGTTGATCACTATCTGTCAGCAGAGTTGGGACGACTTGTTTTTAATTTTGCATCTTTATTAGTCCATTTTGCAGTATGTGATGGTTACACTTGTTGTAGGTAGCGTCTGCATGTACAGAACACATTGTAACTCTTTCCTAACCTCTCTTGTTTCCTGTGTTTCTCAGTCCCCTCCTATGTGCAAAATGACTTGTGCTGGTTTATCCAGCAAAGTATAAGATGGTTTCAGATTTCTTAAAGCTATCTTTATGGTCACAGATTCAATCGTATGCACTGAAGCTTATGTGATGTTTAAATAAGGGTTTTACAATGAATATAAAGTTATTAATATGAGTTTAAAATTATTTAATGGATGTTTAATAGAGGCATTAAATGAATTGATATGGAAGTTAATGCATTTAATGGATATTCAGGTATTACATGTTACTCAGATGATTACAACTAGAAAAGTCAATGTCTGAGGAAAAGTTGCACTTTCTCCTTTAAAGGACTTACGTTCAAGCAGGCCATGGTGGTGCGTGCCCGTAATCCCAGAACTCTGGGAGTCTGAAGTAGGAGGACTGCAAGTTCAAGTCTACCTTGGACAACACAGAGACTTAGCAAGACCCTGTCTCAAAGTAAACAGTACAAAAGGGCTGGGGGTAGCTCGTTGAGAGGGCTATGGGTTCACTCACCATTATAAGGAAGGAAGGAAGGGAGGGAGGAAGGAAGGAAGGAAGGAAAAATGAAGAATAAATGAAAAGTGTGTTCAGTTAATAATAGTTTTTTAAAGGAAGGTATTTATGTATTTATTACAGATATAGTACCATATCTTCTCACACTGGAGCCTTGAATTCTGAGTTTTAGCAGCTGTTTGGAAAGATGTCTAGAGATAACAAACACTATTTAGAATTTCTTGATACATTCTGATTAATTTGACTGACTTTTGGTTTTGTATATCTCAAAAATGCATATATAAATCCTTTTAGATTATATTTTCTAAAATTTGGTGACATCCCATCACCTGAGAACTGTCTGTATTCTCTAGAAAATTACAGTTTTTATGTTTATGTAGACAGACTTTACAATATTTTAAATTCTAATTCTTTATCATACTGAATTTATATTAAACTTGGAAGAAATTTTAAAAAGTTCAAGGTAAATGAGAACTGAACTTCTGACATGCCTTTAATTTGCACACATCTGCCTACCTGCACATGGCTTTAGTATCAATACTTGATATTTTACTGCTGTATCAGAATAAAGAGACAGTGATCATGTATGTTGCACGTGAATTTGACATTAATAATGTCATGCCATCATGAACCAATGGTTTCTAAAAGATGATGATGGGTCTTAGGCAGAATTAGCTAGGATCTTTATATTTCTCACCAAGTCAATTCTTTTTTTTTTTTTTTTTTTTTGTACTGGGAATTGAACTCATAACCTCACACTTGCCAGGCAGGTGCTTGTGTCGCTGAGCTAAATCCCCGGTTCAAGTCAACTGTAACATTTCTTTTTATCATGAGATGAAAGAAGGTTTATATAGGAAATCCATTAATGATATATACTAAAGTTTGGGAAAATACAGTATTATATACCTTGTTTATTCTTGTCACTAAGATAATGATCTTGAATAACATACCTGCCTGACACAGCAGGATGGGTGCTTTAGTTTTATGCGACATTCACTTCCTACATTATCAGTGTCACTGTGCTAATATTGACATCCTGTGTTGAAGACAGGAAAAGGATGAGACTGTCATTTACTCTTTGACACTGTCAAAATTACTGCTTACAGGACTAATGTCTTTCAGTATCTGTTAGACAGGACATCACAATTAGACACAGAGAAAAAACAGGAGTTATTGGGAAAAGCAGTAAGGCCTCAGATATTTTCCTATAGGTAACATCATCATACTACTCAAATTTTAGAGAACTTTTAAAATGTATTTCACACAAACCTACCTTCTCATTAGCTTGTCACCGCTTCTATGTCATAAAAATAAAAATGTTTTAAATTTAAAATTGATAGTAGACTTTGTTTTTGTTTTAGATAGGGTCTTTCTATGTGTTTCAAATCTGGTCTTTTATATTTTTTTCTTTTGATCCTTGAAATAAAAGATTTCATACTGGTCTTGAACACAGTGTAGTCCAGGGTAGGACTGAACTTGCAGCCATCTGTCTGCCTCAGTATCCAGAGGGCGGGGATTACAGGTAGGCATCACCATGGCCAGTTTAGACATTTTTGACATACACGTACTCTCTGGTTATTTAATGTTTTCATTTACACTATTTTAGTCACTGACGTGTAGAAAAGAAAGGTAGTGATAAGAGATATGCTCGTTTTTTGAAAAATAATATTAGTTTTAACAATTGAAATTCATACTTGTTTAGTTTTACTTTGTTTTCAGCTATGCAAAGGAATAAATAATTGTATGAGTAATATTTATAGCCATAAGTAATTTTCTGCTATCATTAATTAGGAATCTTTTTCCCTTGCACATATTATTTACCTGCATTTGTTTCCCCTTATATTATCTGTATTTTGTTCAATTCACAAAAGGGTCTGTTTGTAAAGTGTTTGACCTTAGTTTGTAACCAGAAATAATGACTAATGGCACTTAGATCATTTAGGTTAGGTAGGTCCTAAAAACTGTCACACAGTTTATAGTACAATAATCCCTTGACTGATGACACCATGAAAAGAATGACTTATCAAGAACATTTTCTTAACTCATTCATAGACACGAGCCAAAGCAAATCTGAATTAGTAGCTCATGAAACACATTTGTACAAAGGAATTCATTAAACTAACTACCTAAATTTAAAATCAGTTGTGATTGGGTGGGAACTGGAGGCTGACAGATACAATGTCATACTTGGATTTCTAAGATATCTGTCCCCATAATGAATACTTTCTTCCATTGGAGAAGGAATCTGAACCTACACAGTAAGTCACACAGGTGGCACCAGTGAACCACATCGATGTTTTCTTGGTGGTGAATTCTGATACAGTATTAGGTATGGGGTGGGTTCTACCCTTCACGCTAGCTCTGCCCTCTCTCTTGATTTATCACAGGCTGGTCGCCCATTCTTGTACAGCTCAGCTCCTGGGTTGTTTCTGGCACTGCAGTTTCACTCTGGTATTAAGATTTAAGAGCCCTTGCCCCCTCTTAAATCTTTCCTTTTCAATATATGTTAGCATCTTGAAGTTAAGAGATATTACCTCCTATCATCCGATTTTCTTAGACTTCTGATTCAGCATTTATTCAGAGAGGATCACACTTGCTAATTCTTATGCTTGCTTCCCAGCGTGTTTAAGATCAGCCCTTTTGATTACATTGTCCCAGAGGTTTTTCCTCAGAGAAGATAATTCCTCCTGAAGCTTGTTGCCCTCTCACCCATCAGTGAAAATAAAAAAGCAATCGTGTCCAAAAATAAACCTGGCCTCTCACTGTTTATGAAATGTCCCAGCAAGCATCGTAATTCCTGTAGGAAATATTTTTGAGGCAAAAATACCCACCTAAGAGAATGGTTCTACTGGCAAGATTTCAACCATCACCTATAATTTCTGAAGCCAAAGTGAATTAACTGGGACAATTATTGTAATTTTAATTTTTTATCATAAACAGTTATAGAAACAGGAACTGGCCCCTAAAGATGTTAGATTTAATAGCTCGGTTATAGTGGATATTAATTTTTAAATGCTGTCTTTCTTTAAGAAAATGTATTTGAATAGTGTCCCATAACCAGAGTTGGGCACACATTTTCTCCCCAGAACTGAGTGAGTATTTTAGCTTTTATGAGTCACACGGTCTCTGTAGTTTGAGCTTTGCCATTGAAACAGTCATAGACAATATCAGTGCATAGAAGAATGTGCTTGACTGTGTTTTAATAAATCTTTATGAAAGCAGCAGTTTGAATGTCATAATTTTCATGACGTATTTCATGAAATATTCTTTTAAATGTTTTCAACCATTTAATACCCAAAGGCCGGAGTCTACTGCTGGACCACAGAAACCCAGGTGGCAGGTGGGACTGACCCAGGGTTCACAGTTTGCAGATTCTCGTGACGCATGGGACTGCACCCATGTGACACACTGCATCGTGTACTAATGAAAGAGGGGAAGACACACTCATGATTCACTATGAGGAATAAAATTTCAGGAGTTTTTCAAAAGTTTGATTTTTAAATTAATACATATTATGTTTCTCAATCATAAAAAGCAAAACAGGTCAGACTGTCATCTACTAGGGAACTTGACTAGGTCATAAATTTTATAAGGCAATGGAAGGTTTTAGCTCAGGCAAGTGGTAGGGGCTGGGACACAGCAGCCTTTGTTCAGTTATTGCTGACCGGAGGCCCCGAGAGCTTCCTAACGCCCACTGCTTCAGACCCATGAGGCAGAGGTGCTGCACCGTACCTGTCTCCACTTCAAAGCATAAAACTCTGGAATAATCCCATGACTCTGACGTTGGAAATGTAACTGTCTCTTGGTTAAGTCCGGTTTGATGGATGAAGTCAGGAGTAAAGGAGCTTGGTGGGAGCCCGCCAGCCTTGACTGTCCCCACCCCACCCGAGAGAGGTGCTGTCGTTGTTGTTCTCCTGTCCCTCCAGTCCAGCTGGTTACCGGAACGGTGGAATTCACCAAGCACTTCACACACTAATGCTACTTCTTATTTTTGCTATTGTTAAGGTTGAGGCTCAGTCTTGGCGCTGGGGCATGTACTAAGATACAGGATGAGAAGAAAAATTAGGGTGTTAAGAAACAGTTTTTACTTAAAAGACCCCAATTTGAGGCTGCAATGTTTTGGGTTTTTTTTTTAATACTGCCAATTGAACTCAGGACCTTGTGCTTGCCAGGCAGGCACTGTGCCACTAAGCTACATCCCCAGCCCCGAGGATGCAAGTGAATCTTCATCCCATGCTAAACTTCTTCACTGAAGTTTTTTTACGTTGTCTCAAACACTGTCAGAAATCCTTGGCCCAAGGAACACTCAGGGTTGAGTACCACCTACACCACAGTCATAGTTTCCCAGTCACAAATGCAGGGAGGGCTGTGGAGAAAGAAGAACCTTCCTATATTATTACTTGGAATGTAAATTAGCACAACTACTACATGAATTACTATAGAGATTTTTCAGAAAACTAAAATTAGAAATTCTATTTGATCCAGCTATTCCCTTTTTTGGGTATGTTTCCAAAAGAGTTAAAGACATCATCTTACAGTGATGTAACTGTGTTTATAGCACCATTCCTCACAGTAGCTAAATCTTGAAGGCATCCTATAGGTCTATCAACAGATAAATGAAGAAAAAGTGGTATTTATGTACAATGGAGTATTATACTACCACAAAGAAGGGCGAGCTTGAGTCATTTGTAGGAAAAAGGGTGTACCTTGTGAGTATAATGTTAAATGAAATAAATCAAACGAACATGCCTAAACATAAAATGGTTTCCCATATAAGAAATCCAAAATAAATAAAGAGCAAAATAAAAGGTAGACAACAGGAAATAGGGAGACAGTTCTTTTACCAAACAGAAGGGGGACCAGGAGATGGGAAAATTGAGGAAAGAAGGGAGGGAAAGAGGAAGAAACAAATTAATACGTGTATGTACCAACCCAGCAGAGTTGTATGAACCAAGCCACCAGGACAAATATAGTCATTATTCACTGTAAGTAGGTACTAATGAAAATTTTAAAAAATTAAAACAAATCATAACCAAACTACAAATATTCTGCCTACTAATTCAGATCACGAGCACAGGAGTTTCTGTTTGTTTTTTTTTTTTTTTTACCTCAGTTCTGTAAAATCTATCTACACAGAGCACACAGACAAAAGTAGACATCACATATCTCTGGGCCATACAATAAGCAAGAATATTACATTATTGTTAGGGGTAACAAAATTTTAATTAGGTTAAAGAAATAAATACATTATTTTATTAGTCATTTACATTTCTATTTTATAATATCTTTTGCTTCATTATCTACTTTTTAAAATATTAAAACCGATTCATACTAATGCTTTATTAATAATGTTAAAATATTGTTTCCTTATGGTGATTTAAATTATGTCTATCACAAATTTTTTAAGCTTACTGTTCCATGTAGTCAAATGTATTGCCATTTTCCCTTTGGGCTAAAAATAAAAAAGAGTTGTTTCTAGTTCAATATTATAGTGACAGGTATTAATTTGTTTTCCAGCACTTTCTGGTGTCTTAATTATTCCAACAGTTTTTAATCCACCAAATTTTCTTTCAGCTATGCGGTAATGAAATAGAGCCTTTATGTCTTCTAAAAATGGTAATTTTGTTGTTTTAGTAACAGTTTTTTCAATGTCTCATCTTTTTCTCAGAGGTATAATGCCATTTATCATATGTTAACTCTTGAGTCTCTATGTTATATTGATTTTTTTTTCTTTTGTTTTATTGGTATTGGGAATCGAACTCACGACTGCCTGCTTGCAAGGCAGGTGCTTATGCCGCTGAGCTAAATCCCCAGCCCTTATATTAGTTTTTATATCATTTTCTACAACCACAAATTTAATTACTGAAGTGTGTAGTATATTTAATATCTAACAATCCAGAAAGTTCTTCATTGATTTTACATATGTTAATTATAATATTTTTTACAAAGGAATATAATATTGTTGAAAATTTAGGACATGGATATAAACAACATAAAATAAAGAAAGCATCACTCCAAGCTAAGTACGGTTAATCGGAATATATGCTTTATGGGAGATTTGACAGGGCACAGGAACTTATCTTCCCTGACTTGGATTTATGATGATCAGTTATTTCAGGAATGCTATTTGTAATACTGAGAACTAGGATGGAGAGTTCTTTTCCTTTGTTTATCCTACAAGGCACAACAGTGGTAACACTAACACAATCTCTACTGAGGTTAATGCTGGAGGATTTACAGGGGGGAACCCACTAATGTGAGCTAAGGCTGCTGCTGCTGCTGCTCTAAGTTTAGATTATTTTTCTACCCCAATATGGCCATCTAAAATTTACTTTTTTTATCAGACTTTTACAGGAAACATAACTTACTTAAAGGTAAGAAACTTTTAAACAACCTCCACTTTCACCTCACACTGAAACATTTTTATGTCAAAAGTTTTGACAGTGTGCAGGTTTCTCAGAATCACAATGGAGCTGCCCAGATGCATATTTTATTTACATTACAGTGGAGCCATGGCTTGTGTTTTTACATTTTACTGCTTTACTCTTGTTCACCTGACAGTGCATCTCCCACACAGCTCCAGGAAGAGACTGTTTTCTACAGTATGAGTTTAGTCACTGCAATTTGTAGGTATGTGCCAAAATTAACCAATTACACATGTTTTGGTGTTTAAGATGCTGGCAACTTTTTGTTCTTACCAACGCTATTGCAATTGTACACTTGTCTGAATATCTGCACATGTATTTGATTGTCTCCTAAGGGGGGAAATGGGTCTTTAAGTGCTGGCTGGATAAAAAGGTAAGCCAGTCCTTGGCACAAGTTATTTAGTGCACTTCTCTCCTCCTGCCCTCTTTTCTGTGTTAAATTCCATAGCAGTTACTGATGAACTTTAGTATTGTTTTCAGCAATTCTGACCATTCCCTAATAGATTTTGTATAACTGTGTTAAATTTATTAGTACATTAAGTAGGCATTTAGTTCTATAAATCTTGTCCTTCTATCAGGTAAGACAGCGTCTCCTTGACCCGTCCTAAGAGGCTGTATTTAAACAAACTGCTGGCCTGGAAGTAGGAAACGCGGAATGTGAATAGCGGGGTTCTCTGAAGATACCTCTGTTTGTATAGTTTTCAGAGAGACAGTAGGGTGGAGGGGGAGAGTGGGACTGAGTGTGATTAGCTTTCATCTGTCAGTTTTGCCTTCACGGCAGTACTGGCCTAGGTGTTGCAGTGAGTTGTTGACATGATTAAACTCCTCAGTCAAGTGTTTTTCTTTTTTGAGACAGGGTCTCTAAGTAGTTAAGGCTGGTCTTGAACTCACTATGGAGCCCAGGCTGGTTTGCAACTGTCCTGCCTTGGTCTCCCAGTGCTGGGATCTCAGGTGTGTGCCACCACACCCAGCTAATCTGTGTAAGCACGGGAAGCATCCCAGGCCTCTGGGTTTCTAGATGCAGTCAGCTGAAAGACCTGGGGGCAGGACTGAGGATTCCTCAGTCCCCAGTCATGCATGTGGATTCCTTGCAATTAGTCTC
This sequence comes from Dolichotis patagonum, assembly GCA_004027295.1. NCBI lineage: Eukaryota > Metazoa > Chordata > Mammalia > Rodentia > Caviidae > Dolichotis > Dolichotis patagonum. Next base: position 18,144 of record PVJX010007172.1, on the reverse strand, counting down.
TGACCTTACGATGGCTCACTGGTTCTATTTCTCTTATGCACACTAAAGATGTATTGTTAATAATGTACAGAATACCCATCCTATAGGAAAATGAAGCCAGTTTAAAAAAAAAAAAAAAACATTTAATCTGGCATTTAGGGATGAAGAAGTGATTTTCAGACCCTGGGCTAACTTGAGAATCGCTGTTCCATGGGTCTGTTGTGCCCTTGCTGTGTGATGCTTCAGGCCCACAGCATGTATTCCCCATGACACCCCCCCCCCGGGGCCCAGAGCATGTGTTCCTCATGCACCCCCCTGGCCCTGTGGTCCAGGTGTAGACAGGAGCAAGCGTTGTGCTGGTTGTGCAGAAGCCACAGAGCAGAGGGAGCATCGGTAAAACCTAGTTCAACACAGGGCTGGGAGGGAAGTTACCTAGAAAGGGCCAGGGCTGGTCCGAGCAGCCACACTGGGTGTGAGGAGGCACAGGGGTCACGGCAGCTCAACAATCTGACACCGTACAACGTGTTACCTGATGGTGACCACTACAAAGTGGCTCTAAGCCACTTAGAATGAACTCATTGCTTTCTATGTTTATCTATGAGACCATCCTAGGCCTCGGCCCCTTGTCTGGAGATGGGCAGTGGATTCATAGTAAGTGAACCTCTGTGAATCACTGGTCCTGGCTGAGGCCTGTGGTGGCCTGTGATGCCAGAGGTGCCTTAAAAGGTAAGGTAAGGTGACAGCTGAGGACACTGGGCTCCAACCCCAAAGAAGCAGACAGAGACTGCAGCTGCAGGCATCTCACTCCTGCAGTCTCACTCCCACCATAAATGTCACCATGGAGATAAGACCATTATCCTAAACTGACATAACCTACTACTTGGAGAAGACCTTGAAGTGACTTCCAAGGTAATGCTCAGTTCCTGTGCTTTCCTCAGTTTCTTCTCGCTTTGTTTTAAAACTTAATAAATGTGGGCCACCCAGAGAAGCTTTTTGTCTCAGCCCCCAGAGTCTTGAACGCTGCTAGAGAGTTTTGATCCTCCTGGAGCTCTAAAATTATACTAATTGTCTCAATTATTTAAGCCTTCACTGTACACTCATTTGGTAGCTTGGGGATCTTGGCCAGGTCCCCAGCAGTCACCCACACTGCACAGCACCCACCTGGAGCTGCAGGACCAATCAGGAAAGTGCAAGTGAACACCGCATTTATTTCACCTGGGGTCACTATTTGCTACCTCACATCTTTTCAATCTTTGGAGGATTTTCATTCACATACAAACTTCTTTCTGCATGCAAATATTCCTCTTTGGAAAATTTCATTCATGTTTGTTGGAAAATAAACAATTCACTTAGCTTTTCACTGATTCCTTTCTGTCAAGCACCAAATGTGGATGACAGATTTCAGATTTAACAAATAGTTTTTAGTGCACCAGCCTCTGCTGCAGTTGTGAGTTTTATATTCATCACACATCTCCAAAATACTTCACTGCTTAATAAAACACTCTGAGGTAGAGTACATGAAAAGCACTATATAATCCGCAGCACCGCACAGAAGGAACAATCCCATATTTAAAGATTAATGACTTTTTTTAGCTGCACGACTGCCTTATGGAACTGTCTTATTTTTTAAGTATCAAGCAATGACTGAGATCCTTGTATTAAAGAGACAGAAGAGGTTAAGCTTCCTGCTTCCGGTTCAGTAGCTAGTTACTTGCTCAGTGTATACCTTGTAACTATGAATTTTTAAGAGGACAACTTCACATCTGCTCAAATCTCAATGATCTGAATGTGGCTTACCCATTCTGCTGGGTGGCAATAGCAGCTAAAATATAAACTAGTTTCTCCTTGCCACCCTATGTTCATCTCAGCTGCTTGTGCCCTACCCCCAGCTGTTGTACATTCAGGTATTAAAAGCAATCTTAATGCTGGCACGATGAAATTACTGATTACGTAAGAAAAAACACATCAAGCCCAGCTACATTGGTCTGCTTTGGACTGTCACAACATTTTTCATCATTGTGGCACACTGTCCAGATACAACTTCATCTCTGAGACTGGTTCTTTTCTTCAAAATAATTATATTCAACTAGTTTTTACATTAAAAACTTTTTTTTTGGTCTTTTTGTGACAGGGTCTCATTATGTAGTTCAGGTTGGCCTTGGGCTCACTTGGTAGCCCAGGCTGGTCTTGAATTTGCAATGATCCTCCTGCCTCAGCCTCTCAAGTGCTGGGATTACAGGAGTGCACCACCATGCCCAGCATTAAAAACTTTTGAAGTGGACTTTCCAAATCACAGGTGGTTCAAACACATTGATGAATTCATACCTTCTTGAAAATAAGTTTGTGTATGACTCTCCCACAAAATGATAAGGAAAAAAAATAACAAAAGAACAGAATTCAGAATTTTAATATTACAGGGAGAACTGTGCCTGAATGTGCTCAATTAAAGGAAATCATTATGGGTAACTAATCATGAAAAATAATTAGAATCTAATTTAAAACAAAAGTTTAGGCATTACAAACGGGAACAAACTTCTGATTAATGTGGTACTTCGATGAATCTCAAATGTGTTATGACAGGGATTTGGCTCAGTGGCATAAGCGCTTGCTTGGCAAGGGTGAGGTTGTGAGTTCGATCTCCTGTACCCAAAAAATAACGGTTACGTTAACAAATGAAGTCAGACTTCATTCATACTGTGTGATTTCATTTACATGACACTCTGGAATAGGAAAAGCTATAAAAACAAAGAACAGGTCAGTGTTTGCCAGGGGTAAGGATGTTATGACAGGGTATTAAAAACTAACTGCCTAAAAAAAAGCACGAGGGATGGGGGTATAGGCATGAGTGTGTGAGAGATTGGTTCTGTATCATGAATTTTGTTGTGGTTAGATTATTCTGTGCATTTATGAGATTTATATAGCTGAAACAAATAATGACTTTGTGTAAAGTTAAAAATATATTTTAAAGCCCCAGTAACTGGATCAGGAAGAAAAACTACTGCTATAGCAAAATGGTATTTAAGGTCAACCAAATCAGATACTGTTGAATAGAAATAATTCATATTTAGAGACTTATAAACAGGAAAAATCACAAGCTTCTGAAAAAAATTCTGAGCTGAGTCAAATATAGATGTGAGCAAGTGGAAAGATTATTTCTAAATATTGAACTATGTAAAGTATGTGAATGCTTTTCTCAGCCAGATAAAGATAAACAGACCCCAAGTAATCTCCATATGCTCTAAGAGTTAAAGAAACAAATGTCACTGAGTTGAGGAGGTGTCTACTCTTTATTGCCAGTTCTATGAATCTCTAGTTTCACCCTCTTCAGATGTCCACATGATAGGAGTGGATCAGTATATTTTCCACCACATGTGGAAACACAGTTCCAGAGTTTAGGCCTCTTCCAGCAATTTTCCAAAATATAGTTCCAAGGAGTGAACCACACGTACCCCAGTAAACTGAGTAACATCTCCCCAAAGACAAAAATGTCCTGAATCCTTGAGACTGGTAGGTTCAACTCCAGGGCAAAAGGTATTTACAAAGGCAGTTGTAAATAAAATTACAAATACAAAAATAGGGACATGTTCCTAAATCATGCAGGTAAACATGGTCTAGTCACATGAGTTCTTAGGGATGGCTCCCAACAGGGAAGACAGGAGAGGTGGGGAGGAGGGAAGACACAGAGACAGGACGCAGGAGGACCGTGCACACCTGACTGTGGACTTGGAGCGTGAAGGTGGCCACAAGCTGGGACTCTGAGAATGACCCCTGCTGACAGCCAGCAAGGACAAAAGACGTAGTCCCACAGACCCATGGACATGAATTCTGCCAACAGCCTGAATAAGCCTGAAAGTAGATTCTCCCCAGCCCTCCTAGTAATGTACCAGACAGGGGGCACCCTAATTTCAGTCAAGTAAGATCCTTCTCTCATGAGACAAACCAGTTCAGGAGTTATATTTCTGATCGGCAAAATAACACAAGTTGTGAAGATGGCAGAGTGGTGAGCAGCAGAAAGATTTCTCGGTGATTTGGTGTCTAGACAGAATATAGCAACATAAGGAAGAAAAGGAGGGAGGCGGGTCCCCTGAATCCAGGAAGGATTTGAAGTGAGGCTTAAAGTCCATGGAGAGAGCTAATCCATGAATGCAGCAAAAATAAGCAAAGGGCTGAGGAGAAGAAGCCACACCCCCAGTGAGCCAGCAGCCTTGGACCTGCAGGAAAGGAGGCCATGTCCTGTGAGCATCAGTGAGCCACTGCCCCATACCTCTCTACCACTCTAGGAACCTCAGATGGGAGGAACCTGGGAGCTAACCCAATCCCCTGCATTACAGGGCAGGCAGCCAGGGTGGGAGGCATGTGGGATGCTGGCCAGCGGATTTAGGGGAGGGCAGGGAAATGTCAAGACAAGGAGCAAGGTGCTGTTGCCGACCTCCAGCCTACCCAGATTAAAACTAGGAGACACAGACACTAAAGAAAGTCACACTCCTGAAATTTCTGAGATGACAGCAACTGAAGTAAAGAAACAATTTGGTGCTTACACTGTTTAACTAATTTTGCATGCCTATATCTCACCCAGAACAAGTCCAGAAGACACAGACATAGAAGAAATTAGAAGTCATATACCTGAAATTTCTGAAATGGTAGCAACTGAAGTAAAGAAACAATTTCACGCTTACATTGTTCGATTAACTTTGCACGCCTATATCTGGTAGTCTGAGCAACTATTTAGAGGATAATAATGTACAATATAGTAACTGTTGCTGATTCCCTACTGTCTTGTTTTTGAAACCCGAGATTGTTCTCACTATTTTGCTTGTTTCATTGTTTTATTTTATTCTCTTTAAATTTTTTAAAGAGTGCCTGACATATACCAAGTAAAAGAAAAAATAAACTCACGTTGTAAAGTGCTAAATTCATGGTAATTTGTTAGGAAGACAACAGAAAGTCAATTCTAAATTGCAGTCTTAAGGGAAATACATGATAACTGACATAGATATTCTTGGGCATACTCCATTTGATAGTTCCTTCCCTGTAACTTCCCCCTGAAATGTATTTCACATTGATGTCAAGACCAAAAAATCATCCTCTATATCTCAAAAGTGGTACATAACTGATCACCATCATCTTTGATTGCTCCTTAATGGCACACTGTTAACATTTTCATAATTAAATTATGGAGCACTATGCACTAACTTTCATTAGTCATAGTTATGACTGACCCTATTAAACTCAGAGACTGAGCTAGAACCTTAGAGGTTAATGTCTTGCTTCACAGTGGTCTCAATGCCATGTAGACAGTATGTTTTTAAGGCCTTGACTAATAAGCTATGTGGGATACCTGGTGAGGTCAGGCTCAAAACAGGAGGATTTCCTTACAGTAATGAAAGATTCCAAGGCAGAATCAGCACGGCAGAAGGGCCAGGCTGAGAAGAGCTGCCTAGACCATGGTGTCCAGGAAACAGAGAGAGAGGAAGGAGTTTCTGTGAAGAAAGACACCCCCTTCCAGGTGACACCACAGTGCTCTGCCTCTTCCAAATGGGTCCTGTCTTCTAACATCACTCTCAGCCACTGGAAATGATCAGTGGATTGATCTATGGGTGACATCAATGCCTGAATATCTAACCACCTTTCAAAAGCCCCACCTAGCAACACTTGAGGCTTTTTACCATATTCCAGGTCTAACCCATAATAGGTCACACTGTCACCTTGACATATTTTGCTGTTTGCGCTTGAACTGAAAACAGATGCACAGAGATCAATCATTGGCAGATTTCTAAAGAAGCGGCATGACTGGTCACTCATCATGATACGCATCTTATTTGCTTAGGGATCTGTGAACGGAAGAGTTACTAGCAAGGTCTGTGTTTTATGCCATTAGCTGCACTTCATCCATCATGACCACTGAAATGATAACTCCGTTATGGGGCTAGTTCTACTTACTGGATCCTGGAAACTGAATTTTGTGCACGTTGGAACTATGGACAGTGAGGCTTGCTTGTCCTGTGCTATCCAGTGAAGTGCTGTTTCTGTCTGGACACTATATTTTAATTGTAATCACAGTTGAAAATGCACAGCATAACTCTAATCAAGGACACATCTGTAGTATGTGACAAACCTCCACTCTCCAAATAAACATCAGTGCAAATTCCTCATTTCAGTCACAAAGGGACAAGAAAGGGTGTCAACCCAAACAGAGATATCTAATCGATCTGAACAAAAGAGGAAAGGCAATCATTGTGGAAACTTTTATTCTCAGTACATCCATATGTACTCTAGGACTGCTCCCTCCTAAAATGATTCCACTCCAAATTTTAATTTTTGAAAAAGCACTTACATCAAACATAGTGCAACGGCTTCAGAGATTAATCTTTGGAAACTCTGTACCACGTGATCTTCCCATCTCCATTCTCTCTGCATACACAGCCGCTAAGTAAAATTGTGAACTTGACAGTGCCCTTCTTGGAGCCTTTACTGACTCCACTGTCAAGCTGCCTAATATGCATGTTCAGCCACATTGGGGTCATTAAACTATCAAGCAAAGTTAACTATATGAACTCACTTGTAAGCCACGCGGTACTACATGAGGTGAAGGTGTAATTCTCCTAGTGCAGAATTCATCTGGACCTAGAAAACTGGGTGCCATTAGCAAACAGGTCCCAACTCTGCTTTCTTTTCACCTGTGAGGGGCAGTTCCGTGTCATCCAGGTTTGTTCTGCTTGTTCCAGTGTGAAGATCTTTCCCTTTGGTGGAGAAATCCGGAGTGAAAGAGAGCTACTCAACTGTCTCTGTTCATCCGTTAATATCTGCCTGAAATAGTAAACCTCTCTGTTCTAAACAGAGCCTGAAATTTGACTTCTGCCTCATGGTTTATTTTGGAATCTTCAGCTTCTCCTGCAATTCAATATTCACCCCACTGAAAATATCTGCTCTTTTTGCTAATGCACATAACCTTCCACCTAGTCAAAGAACTCCCTTTATTTCATCCTTGACTATTCCCATCTTGAATTAGGTTTCTTTCCAGAGGCCCAGATAAGGGAACAATAATTCTTTCTGAATCGTTTTGACAATTTGGTTTTTCAGTGTCAAATGTCCACATATGATGTATCTTCCTTGTTTTTAGACAAAGTTTGTCCAAAGTAAACATATTCACTTTACTAGTAACCACAGGGCAACATCCAAACTGGGCTTATGGTTCTGAATCTCCTGCTCTGGCAGGTGGAGTCTGAACTCAAACTCACACTCTGGCTTCTCTAGGTTCAGTGACCCTAAGCTTTGCACGTCCTTTTTTACCTCTGCACTGCAGAGCTCCTCAGGGACAACGTGCTCTTGTCTTGCTTATCTGAGGTTACAACACTTACCTGCCTTTTATTATATGAAAGACACTGCTGTACAGCTCACAATACCTTTCCACAGGTATTGGGCAAGGCTCAAAAATGCCAGCTGCCTGTCACCATCACAAACAGTCCTGGTAGCATGGTAGATGACGACTCATGAGAAACGTCTCTGAATTATAGGCAAAGGCTCAATGGTGCCCTGATTCCCATGAGGAAGAGAACCTGGACCTGGAAAGAGGCTGTGGGCAAGAACAGTTTTCAATTTAAGCCATAATGTCTTCTCTTTTGAGGCAGAAATGACAGTTCTTGACTAGTTTTCATGGTACCCAAGAGAATACCAAAGTGTCAATTACATCTGTTAAAATTCTACCATGTCTAATTCGTCTCCATCACTTATATTACTACCAGACCCGCATTGCTCCCCCACCTCCAAGCAAGATATCTTGGTACCCAACAATTCCAAGTGACCAGAGGACGCTGTCACTCTGAAGCTCAGATGAACAATTTTCTTAAGATCACACTGCCCGTGGCGGCACTGTCAAGTCTGAAATTCAAATGTGCTACCTCCCATTCCAGCAATCACTTCTCATCACTCTGGTTATTGCTTTTAGGGTTCTTGACAGTAGCCACTTGTCTAATTCATTGTTTTGGTGCTATATAGGACTTTCCTTCCCTGAAGGTGTCTTAATTGCTTCCTGCTTTGACGAGCTTGCCTCTGTGACCGTCACCAAAGCACTTAAATATGTAAACCAATGCCCTGCTCTCCAAAATGCCAGGAAGAGGTAGCTGTACTTGGCTTGCACTGAGCAATGTCAGTATGCATGAGGTCTGGGGGAGAAGGGACCTTCAGCTGCATGACATGCATATGAATTCTGCGCTGGCAAATACACCCAACTTCAGATGAAGAACAGGCTGCAGGCCACAGGTTAGGTGACCAGAGAAATGCAAACGGTGTGCACCTGTGGAATTCACACTAGAACTAGACAAGGTAAGTTCAAAAGTAAGATTCACGTGACCAGAGGAAAACTTTTAAAACAGAGACTTAATATTTACTAAGATTTGTGTGTATGCCTTAACCACTGTTTGTAAGAGAATGTGCTCTGGATTTTAGCCACCAGACTAGTAGTTCATTTATCTTAAATTGTGTTAGGTGATATATTCAGATTTTTACCCATAAAGTGGGAGTATCTTGTCACCTGTTTTATCATCCTCAGAAAAATCTCATGCTATGTGGTAGTAGTTTTTGTCTAAGATTACTGAGATGGAAAGCTTTGCCAGACACAATACACAGACCGTTGCCTGAGAATTTTCTTAAAATTTTCAACAATGGAATAACCCTTTTATGTACAGTCTGCTCTAAGCACTTGAGCAGGTAATTTAAACACAGAGGCCCTTTAGTTTAAAACTCAAATTTTATTAAATTTATTTAGAGTAAATTTCTGAATGCATGGAATACATTTTATGAGGGCACTGACCAGTGCAGCTCTTCTGGTTTTTAAAATTAATCTGACATCGCTCCACGTGATTTAACAAGGTTTAAGGTTCCTGAGGAAGCAGAATTGCTAACACAATGGCATCTACGTGCGGGTCTTAACATCCAACACCACCTTCCACGTTGCAGCCTAGATTTTCCTGTCCCAAATTCTTTGCAGCCCACCAGCCAGGGACTCCCAGCTCAGGAGCGGCCAGGAGGGGCTCAGATGAAAGGATGAGAGGTCGGTACTCCGGTGCTGCTGGTCCTCGGGGGAGCTGCTGGTCCTCCGGGGGAGGAGGACAAACTGCGGGGGCGGGGCACATTTTGGGAGAACGCTACTCCTTTGTAGTTGAAGTGCCTGTGTTTGAGTCATCGCTGGATTTTCTGCTCCTCCTTGGAAGCACTTATTCAGAGTCTTGCTTCTCTCTTGCAGAATTCCTTCACCAGCCCCACACGAGGAAGGGGACAGCTCTGTACTGCAGGGGAGGAAGACGGGCGTTCGGATGTGCGGTGTGCACGCGGCAACTTCCCACAAGGACCCCAAGCATGCTGTACGACACGTGTACCACTAAACTACAACCAGAATAAACAAGGTAGGAGAAAGAAACAAAAATGGCCAAGGCTGCACACCAGTTCTAACGCCCTGTTCCAGGGAGGTCGAACTTTTCAGTGCTTTCCAGGATGCAAACAGCCTGCTGGGCACGCGGGTCACAGCGTCGAGGCCCCTGTCCTCCTCCCTCGCCACTCTGTGACCCTCCGCTCAGGCTCCCGCGGGACAGCCTTTTGGACCCGTCTCCAGGTCCACGCACCTTGCTGACACAGCTCTGCTGGGAGTCGCCCTCTGGCAGTAATCGCGGGACTGCCTGCACCTCGCCTTGGGCACCCCAGACCGCACAGCGACGGCCTCCCGGGAAGAAGGCAGCTGAGCTTGTGGTCGCGACGAGGAGCAGCACGGTGACTCTGAACATTAAAGGGAAAATCCTCACCTCGGATAATTTAAATGTATCCTACCTTAATTGTTTCTCTCTTAAAGTGTTTAATAGAAATCTAAATTTCCCTTCAACTAATAGGTAGCTGTTAAATTCTACAGAGTACAAAACCATTAAGGAAATCAAGAAAGTCAACTACTTTTGCTGCATATTTTAATATGATATTAAAAGAAGATTAGAGTTAAGCCAAAAAATCTTTATATAGAATATTTAATTCACAGCAGTACTTGGATATAATTCACTTTTAAATAAATTACAACATTTGTGTTAATTTATAGAAAAAAAAGACACAGCTGGCACATAATCCAAATCCTAATGTGATTTTTAATTAGGGGCCAATGAGGAGGTAATCCTAAACAAACTTTCTTACTGCACTTTCAGTATTTATTTCCCTAATGGGACAGAACCTTCTGGATGCAGTACCTTTCAAACAACATTATTATTCATTACAGTTGCTAAGGACATCATCTTTTGCAGAAAAAGTTCAACTTTTATTTGCAGGAAAAAATTACTGCTACAAAATTCTTTCCTCCCCGTAACGTCCACTTGGTCTTTTTAAGGTCCACTTGGTCTTTCTAATGTTACTAACTTACAGAGACAATGTGAAAAGAATAAACAAAGGACTCACGTGGGGTAACACAGAAGCCTCTCTCCCTTCCCCTCCGGGCCAGCACACTTCCTGATGCTGACGTCCAGAGGGCAGGGAGCAGGGTGTTGGTGTGCAGCTCTAGAGCACTGAGAGGTGCATGACCAGCTTCCAAACATCCCCTCGAGCTGCCCACATACAACCTGGATGGCTTCAGATGGCCTCTAAGTGTTGGCTAGTCAAAGCTTACAGGAACCCAGTGTCTCTGCATGTGAAAGTATCGGTGTCCAGATAAGGAGAGTGGGGACTGGCTGCTACTGAAAGCAGTGCAGATCTACAGCATACAGTCCAACAGCCTGCGGCAAGGCTACCCAACTGTGGGACTCATGGGAGCCTGAGGGAGGTGGGGTGCCCTGTGTGCCCTCCTCCGGCTGTACGGCATGGTGCAGATTATTCCTCTCGCTCTCATGGTAAACGGAGTTCCCGGGGATCCAGACGCAGGTCACAGCTTGGCTGCACTCCGCATGGTCACTTAGGCGTCATCCTCATAAACAGAGGTGTCACCTTCAGAGGGGTGTGGTGTGGGGAAGGGGGTGCCAGCTTAGCCACTTCTGCCGAGTACATGTTTCTTAGCTTGGTGTTACAGTGGCATACCCTTCACACTGGCAGGAAGCCAGTTTGCAATCAACACATCTGAGCGGACTGCATCCAGCAAAAATCTAGTCACTATCTGTTTGGATTTTAGCTTGATTCAAGTCTATAACAAACAGGGCCGTGATACCTTTAGCCTAGTCAGCCTATTTAGGGGACTGGATAATTTATAGACCTCTGAGTCTCAAGAAAGAAAAAATCGGTGGTAGTTTTTAGTTGTTTATTTAACATCCCTATTTCAGAAATCCAAGGCATTATGAAACTATATCTACCCAGCACCTCTTTCCTGCTTCACCTATTACAAAACACAAGCTGGGCTTTGTTTTCTGTTTCTTTTTTGATTTCTTGCGGTATGGTCCTGGTGACTGAAGGGCCTCATGTATGCCAGGCAAATGTTCTACCACTGAGCTACATTCCCAGCCCCTTTTAAAATTTTATTTTGAAGCAGGGTTTCACTAAGTTACTCAGGCTGACCTTGAACTTACAACCCTTCTGACTCAGCCTTCCAAGTAGCTGGGACTTTAGGCTTGGCTCCAAGCAGCTTTTGAATTCTCCTGAGGATAATGTTGCTTCTTAGTATTTAACATTTAAGAAAGGAACTCCAATAAATGGTGAACATCAAAGGAAAATTGTATATTCTACTTGAAAGATTATTGTACATTTTGAATAATCTCATGAGTTAAAACTGGTAGATTTTAAGTGGTTACAGAATTTCAACTCTGGTTTTACCTGCCTCATTTTTCATACCAAATACATAAATATAGAGACTAACTATGGATAAATCAGTAGCATGGATTGACTCGGAGAGAAACTAGCAAGATACTTGACCTATCTGATTGACATAGTAATTTGCAGAGGTAACCAGTAGTTGATGAACAGGTCATGGTATGTATCCCAAACCCACTACGTGCATGGAGTGTGAGCTGGTGATCATTCCTTAGTCCATGTTTCAAAGTAACAGCATGACCCAGTGCTTTCAAGTACTGTGCATGCAGCGCAGAAAGCGTGACTCTGGTTGGTTGGGATCACCCTGCTCTAGCAAGGGAGGAGGAATCCTATTTGATCGGTCGTAGGCTCCACTGGCTGGCGGTGTAAACTGTCCTGGTGGACAGCGCAACAGAACCTCTCTGTATGATAACTGAAGTTTTCACCTCACTTTCTCTATTTTGATTAAATAACAAAAGTGTTTTTCTTTGTTTGGGTTTTGGTTTTGGTTTCTGTGTTGCTAGGACTTGAACCCAGGGCCTCACCCAGGCCTAGCAAGTGTGCTACAACTTGGCTGCACTGCAGCCCTAGGACTTAAAGTATCTTCATGAAATGAAGCATTAGCTGGAAGCCATAGGCGGTCTGCTTGTAAATGAAGAGATGCTTCAGAAAGAAAAGGAGGAGAAGCAAACTCGGCACAGCACCATCCCCACTTCTAAGGCCTAAACGCTGTTTGGCTTAGAGTGACATAAAAGGACAAGAAAGGAAGGACCTCAGCTCGCTATTTGTAATGATCTATGGTATAAAACTGAAAACGAAAAGTCTTTCCTTCCTTTAAAAATCTGGATTTCAAAATATAAAATCTACCGCTGCTATACATAGAAACCAGCAAGAAATTCATCATGATTAAGAACACTAACGATAAGGAAAGCGTTGCCCTGACTCATCTTTTCTGATTTAAGTGTTTAAATTCAAATGATTTCCAATTAGACACTAACTGATGGCAAGTTGGTGTGTTACTAAATATAGTGACTCGGCTAATCTTGAGTCAATCTGACATGATCTGTGCCAACAGGTGCACAAAAGAGAAAATGAAATGGTTGGAGCAACACTCCGGCAACATCTGGGTGGGATGTGTAACTCGCTTTCCTCTCCAAGAGTCTGATTGCAGTCATCTTCCTTCCTGCTTTTATTTTGCTCTTTCAATATAAAAGTCGTATGTGCAACACAGCTATTTAAAGCTATGGTCCACACAGGATAGGTGTAATTTACACTATCTAGTGATGGTATTTCTTCCATACACAATATATGTTGAGGAGGGTTTATGAGTAATTTCCAAACACAGTTTCAGTGAGGATAACCCACAAAGTGGAGACATGCAGGTGTGGCGTTTCCCCCTTTCTTCTGTTATATTTCTTTATTTTTTTTATTGGCACTGGGGATTGAACCCATGACCTTGTACTTGCCAGGCAGGCACTGTGCCACTGAGCTCTAACCCTGATCACCTATTATATTTAATACTGATTCATAAAATGGAAACATTTATCAATCAACTAAAAATTATGCCTTCATATAGACCCACAAACTAATCACAAATGACTAATATCCTATGTGACTCCGAAATACCTTAAGCCACTACACTTCCGGAGATAGAGACCTCATGAACTAAGTCTTCATCTATTGACAGAAATGTGACCTTGGCAGATGTTTAAATAGTCTAACAACGACATGAGGAGGAGGAGGGCCACTTAAGCAGGCACTTCACATCTTGGTGACCTTAGCAACTCCTTTGGTGGATGCTATGCATTTCATTTAAATTCTTGGCTTCTGGGGCTGGAGGTGTATGTAGTTCAGCAGGACAGTGCGTGCCTACTATGCGTGAGGCCTGGGGTCCAATCCCAGGAAATAAATATGCAAGCACAAACATACATAGGTGCGCATATAAATACTATTTATACTACTGTGATCTTTCTGTTATGCAATTGTGCGGTGCCTTACTGATGTACCACTTGTCTTACCAAAATATAAAAAACATTTCTCATGCATTAATAAGTACTTCCAAGGGTTTCACACTACAAAGAAGGGTACCAGCTTCCTCCGTATTCTGCTTCTGGATGTATGAATTTCAGTTTCCCAGAAGAATGTCAGGACAGTGAAATATTTTAGCTATAGCTGATGGTGTTTCTGCTAAAAAAGTCAGAAACACATTAATCAGGATAAACACTACAACAGCTCCCCACATTTCCTCAGTAACATTCGCTTTCACTGTCAATTAGTAAAGTAAGACATACGTGTTACCAAGAGAGTAAACAGTGAGCTTATTAAAGGCCAGTTAATAAACTAATTGACTTCTAGAATGTAACCTATGCAAGTTATCAGTAGAATTACAATTAACATAAATTCAGGACAGGGGTAGGAGCTAAACTAATTATGAATTTTAAAGCCACATGGGATTTATAAGAGCCTGTGCTGCTAACAGTCCTGTCAAGTTTATCTTATGCTTTGACCTGTTTTTGCATGAATTCATCCCAGTAGTACCTTGGTTTATGAACTTAATTCTTTCCACAGTTCTGCTTGCAAACCGAACTGAATGAGAACTGAATCGTTTCCTCATAAGGTCAGCACTGAACTCAGACACTGAATTTGATTCGGTTCCCATCCAGCCTGAAGAAAGAGATATCACTGTATTCATTGCTTTTCTCCTCTTCTTCCTTCTCCTTCCCTTCCTCCTACTGCTCCTGCTCCTTCTCCTCTTTCTCCTTCTCCCTTCTCCTCTGCTCTTCTCTCTTCTCTTCTCTTTCCTTTTTCTTCTCTTCCCTCCCCAACTCTCTGGTCTCCTCTCACTCTCTCTCTCTCTCTCTCTCTCTCTCTCTCCCTCTCTCTCTGTCTCTCTCTCTTCCTCCCTTCTCTTTTTTTCCTGTTTCATCCATTCTTCATCCTTCACCTCCTCTGGCCATAAGGAACGCTGTGTAGCTAATAATCTCCAATGCCTGTTCCCAGCCTATGATCAACTCATGGAAAATCCCACAAGCACAGCCCGACTACTGTTCGGAGCATACATTCGCACCACCTCCTCTCCCCAACGCCTTACATCTCTTGGTGCCATTCTTTAGCTTAGAAATGAGCATAATCTTTGATAGTTCTCTTTTCCAATTTCAGTAGATTTTCCTTATGTGAAGAACACTGATGACATTTTGTCTCTCCTCTCCATTCCAGTCGCCATCAGCACCACTTCAATTCTGGTTTTCTTTATGCTACTTCATCTTACTGAAGGAAAACAACGTATGGCTACCATAACTGACTTGCTTCCGAAACTTCAGTGGTTTCCCATTATGAGTTTTGAGAAGTCCACATTCCAATAATATAAGACCAATTTATATTTCTTCTTTTATTTGTAAAGCTGATATCCAGTCATTAGGACCTTTGTATTCTCAGGGTAACTTAAGACAGAAGCAATCATTGTGTAGCTGTTTCTGAATATCAGTGTAGATCTTTTATTTATCCTTTTTGCTTCTCATCTTGTTGGGGTCCTCCCTTGGCTGCAGCCTGTCAAGGTAACCTTGAACGGGTGGCATTACTTCTATCTCTCCACTTTGTCAACAGCTTACTAGACAAACACACCTGAGCACATCTGACATGTCATCAATTTACAATGAAAACACAGATGGACGAGACCCAAGGAAAGTGTCCCCAGCCCTACCTCTGCCGCTCTGTCCCCACGGTCCATCAGTCATGAGCACAATGAGTAAGTTTTAAAATATTTAGGTTCATAGGAACATGTGCAGTGCAAGAGTGCCCAAGAAAACCATGCTGGACGTTTGTTAAAAATGAAGGTACATCGAAGAACAGGACTGTACTGGTCCAAAACCAGACACATGTGGAAAAGGGAATTAATTCCCAGGTCCCCTTCAAAGAGATGCACAAAGATAACCACAGTGTCTCCTTTCTGAGCTCAGCAAATTATCTCTGCATCCACAGCAGCCTGACACAGTCACTGTTTATGTCTGGAGATGACACAATTTTGTTTCCTGTTTGCCAGTGAGAAACAAAATTACTAAGGCTGTCATTATCTTCCATAAAATAAAGAAAAATAGAAACAGAGATCCCTTAAAAGAAAGAAGAGAAAATGGGAAGGTTACCTGGCTTCAAGATATATGTTCTAAATTCCCTGGTTTTTATCAACTGTCTTTCTTCTTGTGCTGAGAAACAAAGGATCAATAATCAGCCACACACACACAAATACCTAAATGCTCTTAAGAAATCTGTGGAATGGTGCAGCTAAATATCACCTCCTGAAATAAAATAAAAATAAAAATAAAAATAAAAATAAAATAGCACCACAAATAATAAATACCCAAGAAATAAAGCCCATAACAACAAAGTTGAGTGTATCAGTGAAAACATGGTCCTGTACAAGCCGTGATTAAGTAGAAATGTGGGCCTTGGAAGTTCACCTCTATCCACAGGTTCACCTTGTCTTTACTGATGGGAGAAAAGGGCTAACATGACATCAAATTTAAGTTACCCAAACATGGCTATAAATGTTGGCTCCATGATGTACTGATGGTGTGAGCTTGGTAACCTTATTTCTGGATGCCTTACTTGTACCATCTGTAAAATGAAGGTAATAATACCTAATAAGGGCTAGCTTGCTGTGAAGGTGCAAAGAGGCAGTGAGCATTTCTTTGCCCGTAATTTGGCATTGATCATTGGGTGCCTGTTCTTTTGTTTGTGGGCTGGGCTCTCTTGTTTGGTGACCAGTCACCCAGCTCTTTTTCTGAGTCTCCTTCCTTCCTTGTGATCCCCTTAATTGCCCTGGTTCTGTTCCCTCTAATTGTGCAAAGTGAAGGTGCAGCTGACATGCTGTGCAATCTTACAAATTATTTACTAGCACTATGTGAGCTCGAGAGTGTTTCTTTCTATAATCTTCTTACTTGAATACTTTTCACTTCTAAAATCCAAATGAAAAGTTTTATTTCGTACTAGGGAAACCTGAACATCAGAGAGCAAGTGAGAAAATAATATTTTAGTCTGACTGTAGAAAGGCCAAGATAGTCTACGAGACTTTTTGACAAGTCTGACTCTGAAAAATTATTTGTTCAGTGTTTGGAAGGAAATTAGTTTGAAGGAGGAAAGCAAATTAATAATTCAGAGGCTTACCAATTATTGAATAGGTATTATGGGCCAAGCGTGTTATTACAAAAAAATTTAAAATTTATTTCTCATGTACTCAAGATAAAAATTACCCTCCTTTTGAAGATGAGAAAACTGATAGCTAGAAGAGAGTTTATTATTTTATCTAAGGTCCCAGAGCCAGAAGAAGAACAGGGTTTAAATTTATGTCTCACCCACGCCCAAGATTATGCCATCAACCAAAGTGTCATACTTTGACCTGTCCTTTCCAAGAACCCTGTTGTCACTGGACCAAAGCAGGTGAAAATGAACCTTGAGTGGCCACAGTCTCAGGCACTGGCACGTAAGAGTAGTTGGTAACCCTCACTGTCAGAAGTTATGGGGGCAGAGGTTCCCCGGGTCTCGGAGACTCTACCCTTGCAGGTAGACACCTCTTTGCCCCAGTAGACGCTTCTCAGCCCCCTTCCCTGGACCCCTTAGGAGACAGGGAATGCTTGCTTCCCCTCTTGGAATGGCCCTGTGAGTCAAGATGCATGCCCCTGAGCCCCGCCCAAGCCTTCCAAGACATGCAGATGACATAGTGCCCTAGCGGGAACCTTCCACAAGCCATCTGTGTGGGACTCTAGGAAGCCACTTGTGCCATTTTTTCAATAGAATTTGCAGCTCTGTGCATAATGGGACAAGGGCCTAAGACCAAAAAGCAGAACTGAGGACAGCTAAGGGACAGGAGCGTGAAGGGACAGGGCCTGGTGACAGCGTCCACCCTGCATCAGGGCATGCCTGAAGCCACGGATTTACACGCTCTCATTTCAAGTTCTGATAGTCTAGCTGAGCTGGTCTTCATTCAGAGCTGACCAGGGGGATCTAAGGGAAGCACTTCATCTTTTAAAAATTCTCCTTACATTTCTCATCTCTCCTGACTGGCTGAACACTGCTTAGATCTGTTTATTAATGTCCTATACACGTGGCCAGCTTTTCTCCTTCCTTCATCCTGAAACTTTAGGATTCATATACTGTCTGTTTTCTCCCCACAGATTTAGTGTTATTTAAAATTTGTGTTGGTAGCTCTCTTACACTGCATCCTTCCCTGACACGTTAGAAAGTACCCCTAACTCTACTATGCTATTTATACTTCAAGTAATGACAGTAGAATAAAGTGTATTTTGGGCACCAAGAAACTGCTTTAAAGAAGTTTAAGAGTGTTAAACTTGTTAAGAATGCAGCCCTGAGTTTGAAAAAAGTCTAAATTCTAAAATGCACCATTACTGTCACTGATCTTTTCTCTTTTACAGA
>PVJX010007171.1:0-72643 GCA_004027295.1 Dolichotis patagonum | reverse complement strand
AGGCCCCTGTGCTCCAGGGCTCCCTAAGGGGAGGGAGGCGCTAGCATGGGGCCCCTGGCACCCCAGCTCTGAGCTCCTGCTGTGATCTCTATTGTGGCCATGATGTCCCTGGGACCCAGGGATGAGCTATGTACTGGCCTTTCCCATCAGGCCCTGGGCTGCCCCTGGCCTGGCCCACGGAGCGTTCAGCTCGAGCCTTGCTCAGTTCCCTGCCACTCCACCTGGAGCCCAGGGACCCAAGGCACCCGTGGCGTCACCAGAGAGTGCGTGGGACATGTGGGACCTCAGGCTAGCGCTAGACCCCCTGAGCCCAAATCTGCAGTTTAGCAAGATCCCGGGGGACGCCCAGGCCCTTTGCAATGTGAGATGCACTGACTTCTGACACTTCCTTTCAGTCTGTGTGTAGGCAAAGACAATTTGAGTGGGAAGCGAGGTTTTTGCAGTTATGACTCAGTTTTTGTTCTGTCCGATTCCCATTGCCTACCTGTAATGTTGTGCTTATTATCTTTGCATTCTACAATTACTGTAGCAGAAAAAATTATACAGCCTAATATTATCATTTCCACCCACAAATGAAATTGCTTTTGTTTGTGTTGTGTTTTCAATCCATAGCAATAACATTTACTTGTGATAATTCTGTTCCAATTATCCATGCCCATAACCCTTAGGAAAAGTGATATCAGAATAGTGGGACATCAGTAAACAGACAGCTGTCCTTCTGTGGCTCGTGGTCTTCGTGTCTCAGCTTTGCAGTGCCCAGGGCCTGTGTGGCAGACTTGGAGTAGATCAAGTTCCAGGTACTCAGAGCAGGAAGCTCCACCCTCTTAGGCAATGAAACAGCTCCAACTTCAGAGGCCTTTTTGATGGCATCCCACGAGCCCCGCCAGGCCTGGCGACATGAGAGCTGGTAATCAGGGTTTTCCAAGCATATCAAGGGCTCCGGTTGACAGACTTTTGAGAAAGATCTTGGAATTGGGTTCAGAACTGTTACCAGTTCTGAAGCTAACGTGAGAACTTTCTGATAACTCCACCTCCTTTTCGAATGTCTGGAAATTTCTGAAACATAGTCTATTCATTATATCGAACCCAAATATTGTGAAACAAGCATTGCTATAGCTGGGTCCAACATTTTTCTAGGTGGACTCATGGAGTCACTTAGGTTTATTATTAGTTCATTCAGTAATTCATCCATTCACTGATTATCTTTTTCTGTATCAAGCCCAGGATGAAGAACTAACTGTTATGCATTGATGGCTTGAGTTATTTGGTAATATTATCCTGACCTCAGCACCTATGCTTTTATTCTCCTCTTTACTGGAAATCATAGCTCCGGACCTGCAGTTACCCTCCCTGCTCCATGTTCTGGGTTAGCCACAATATCTGTGTGGATGCTTCATCCAAAACTCTTGACCTCCACACCACCAATGGCTTTTTCCTTACCAGACTTCAGTTGTCTACTCACTGATTACACTTTAAGTCAGTCCACTTTGTTATCTGCAAATTCAAGCATTAAATTCTCCGACCATACCTGCTATTGTTACAGTCCCTTATCGATTCCTAAAATACCTGTTTTTCAAAGTCTTTAAGAATGTCCATTCTGCTTCTTACTTTCTTGTTAATACTCCTAATTCCTTTTCCCTATTGTGTTCCTGTCTCGTTTCTCCAAACAGCCATCCTTGCATTGACCTCATTTACATAGCCTGAAGAACAGGAGCTTACAGAGAAAAACCAAACAGTAGGCAGATTGGCTTCAATGAAAATTCACAGTCTCCAAGTTCAACTGGCTCTTCGATTGCCTAGTGACTACTGAACTGGGGAGGACTTTTTATCCCTCCTCAGACCACTTCCACGTCGCTGTCTGCATACATACCCATATCTTCAAAGAAAATAGCATTCATCAGGCCAGATCCCATCCACCTATCCACAGTTTACCTACAACTTCATTAAAAGTGGTGTTTCTGAGGTTACTAAGTATTTCTTCATTGCTAAATTAAAGTATAATCTCTATATTAATAACTTCCAAGTAACCATCTCTGGTTCAGTTCTTTTTTCTTACCTCAGATCATCAATAACCACCTTCCTGCTGAATATTTTTTGCTGGATTTATCTGAGCTAAATTCATGAGATCCCATACTCTCTACACCAAGCTGTAATTAACAAATGGCACAGTCATTCATCCATTCAAGCCTCCAAACTAGAAATCAAAATAACAAGTTTTACATCTCCCGCTCCCATTCTCTCACATTTAGAGATAGATCAGTTCCTATTCATTTTATTTCTTACAATTTTCTCCCTCTTGTCCTTCGCTGCGGTGTTAGAGAGACTGGGCTTCTCATTTTCCCTATCTTTGTCTAGCATGCTATCATCTCAATTATTTTAATAGCCTCCAACACAGCCTCCCGACTAGAGTTATGCTCTCTGCCATTCTATTTTGCCCGTAGCAAATATCTCTTGATCATGTTATTCTTCTATTTAATGGCCCTCAATAGTCCTCATCAATCTTTGGAGAAAGTCCAAACTCCTCACTCTGGCCTCTACAGCTCCACCTGACCACTTTCCACTTGTCATTGCACCTAAGTCTCTGTCCTGCGCCCCTACACGCTGTTTGTTCCTCTCCCCCAAGGACTGGCCTTTTGAGCCACATTTGACCCTTCAGGGTTCCTCAATAGCTAATTAATCCCTGGAGCTTCATGCTACACCTGTCTCTCACATGGAGAATATCTTGCCCCTGATAATCTCCAGAGTGGGGCACAGAGTCACAAAGGACACGAACCACAGTTGGGGAAATTCAGCTGTAGTTTTATCTTGAGCTTTCAGCTTTGCAAATAGAAGAAAAGGGCTGGAACCAGATAGCCCTGAAAGGGGAGAGAGGGGAAAGGATCATCTTCCTTGATCTTTCTCTTCACTGCTGCCAGTCCCCAAGCTTCCTCCTCCCTCCTCATGTCTAGCACCGCTCCGATGATTGACAACTAAATGCAATCCACTTGCAAGATGGCTTCAGTGGGCAACATGGGAAGGTGCAGTAAATCCCTGACATGCCGCCGGCTAGAGCATCGCCACAGAATGAAGATACCTCCACATTTCCTCCTGGGGGAGGTGATGCCTCTCTTGTTTCCCGTTTTCAAATTATGTCTTTTACCCTTGCTCTGAGTGGAAGTGCTCTTCCTAGTTCGAACCCCCAGGGAGAAAGTGCAACTTGGACTAGCCTGAAACACACAATTCACCTGAGGGAAGGGGTAGAAAACCACCAGGAATGGCTGAGGAATGGGCGATTTGTTTCTTTTGTTTCCTTACCATCATCATTTCATGGCTGCTGACAGCATCACTAATGTAGCAAACTTGGAGTGATTTGCTGATTTAGTCACCTTGTAAGAGATCATTTAAAATTTCATTGTGCATAAAAATTGTGCTTATGTGTTTACACCAGAGGAAAGCTGCACTGTGCAAAAACGTTCAATTGTGGATAATGGTAATGCATGGAGTGGACATCGTAAAATAGAGCACTCTCTGCTTTTAGGTTAAAACTTTCCTCGATCGCTTCTCGGCCTTTTGGCTAAGATCAAGTGTAAAACTTTCCTCGAAGCCAGGGAAAGTAAAGGAGCAGCTCTGTCTTCTCTGACAATCCTTTGCTCTGATGCAGAAAGATGCTTAGTTCCCTGCTTGGTAGAATGTGATGACTGGCAAACCGAGGGTCCCTCCGCTACCAAGACTTCAAGAGACACTTCTGGGTTACTGTTCCCCAGGTGTATTTCTTCTTGGGCCCCGGGATCTGCTGTAAAGTAGCAATCTGAGGTCCTGAGTGATTAATTAAGGAGTAAACAGCCCTGCCAATAAGCCAGAGCTCAAAGGTCCCAAAGGCCCACCCCCAGCACCTTCGGTGCAAACGCTCCACTCCTACAACCCTTAGTTTCTGGGCTTCCACTCCCTGACTGCTCACTGGAGACATCTTTCACGTCAGTCCTTTTGTTGTGGATCCCTCAGGGAGGTGGGTGAGAGAAGGAAAAGGTCAGTAATGGAGACTCGGAGGTCAAGCAAAAATAGAGCAAGAGGTCAAAAAGGATGGTCCTTGCCTCCGCTCCTTGGGAGGAGCAGAGAGATGCTGACCACACACCCTGCATTTGTGCGAAACTGGCGAGTACGGAAATGAAGAATCCCTCGCCCCCGAGGAACTCAACTGCCTTGTGGGAGACAACCTTAAACCACGTGGCCACCCTGCACCCTGGGTTGGGAAGCTAGGACAGGGACAGATAGCACCCAGCGGGCAGGCAGGTCTCCATAGGATGGGACTCACTCATTCCATCCTAGTGTGGCAGGACCTTTAAGGAAGCACCGCCTTCTAGGCCCACAGCCTCTTCTGTGGCTTTGACTTCTTTTCTAAATGCTTTGGCCCCTTGTCCTTTGGCCCTGACATTTATCAAGATCCCTACTTGTGTGGTGTCTCTCTGCCCCAGTGTGGTCTTCCCAGTCAATCTAGTCCCTCTGTGTTCTTACAGGTGCTCACATTTTACCCATAGGCACAACACCAGTTCTAGCACAAGCCGCGAACTCTGATAATGTTTCTCTACAGATACAAAATGCAGGACTGGGTGCCCATGCTGTAGGTGCCATTCTTGGTGCACGTTATGGGAAACCTCGCTCTGTATCAGTATTGTTCAGCTTATTTCTTTCATTTTCTGCTGTGTCATAGCACTTTGCCCAGGGTTGAACATGTGACAGATATTTATGGGTGAACTTGCCCTCACCTCAAGCCACCATCAAGCCAAATTTGAACAGAAGCCTGCGTAATTGTTAAGATGAAGAATGCCCCCAAGGCCTCATGGGCTCATGGATAGGGCTTTGGGAAGGTAGGTGAATCATTGGGGCATACAGCTGACATGCTATCAGGAGGTGGGGTGTGGTCGGAAGAGGCAGGTCACTAGAGGGGGACCTGAAAGAGCCTCTCCCTCCCTGGCTCCTGCTTTCTTTGCTTCCTGGCTGCCATGCTGTTAGCAACTTTCCTCTGCCGCATACCCTCCCAGCATGCCATTCCTGCTTTGCAGAGAGCTGATTGTGGACTGATACACAAGCCAAAAGACTGATGCCTGGTCCTGTAATTTATGGGTGTCGAGTATTTTGTCTCAGCAATGAGATACTGACTAAGACATCTTGAATTCTGAGGGTTTTAAGTATTTGCCCAAGTTAATAAACCAGCATTAAATTCACATTTGATTAGCAGGTCTTTGTTATTTTCCAATGATTAGAACCCTGAGAAAGAATAAAGGTGACACGAGGTGGATTGGTTTCCTGTGGCTACTATAACTACCTACTGCAAACTCAGGTGCTTAAAACAACATAAATCTATTATCTTACAGTTCTGGAAGTCAGAAATGTAATGTGGATCTCACTGAGCCGTATCCTTTCTGGAAGCCCAATGGAAAAGTGTTTTCTTGCCTTTTTCACCTTCTAGTATCTACCTGCATTCCTTGGCCCTCAAATCCCTTACTTCCTCTTCAAAGCCAACGGTGTTGAGGTGAGGCCTCAGACTGCATTCACTGTGGTTTTGCTTTATGCCTCCCACTTCCACTTGTCATGGCCCTTGTGATTGGGTTCACCCAGGTAACCCAGGATAACTTCCCTATTTGCAGGGCAGGTGAATTAGCAACTTAAATGCACTTATAGCATATAAAAATATGTTTACAGTTTCTAGATTAAGATGTAAACAGACACAGGGTGCTATTATTTTTTACCATAAGAAGGATACTGGAACTCAAATTTACAACACAATTCCTGATTGACAGTCTTCTTAGTAACCTTCTGAGTATTCCGGTGCCCCTCCCGTTTCGTGGGTTTTATGTTGCCGCTCTCCTCTTCTTTTGTCAGAGGGAGGAGATTAGGGTGCAGCAAACTGGCCAAGCAAGTGGACGTGACATATCAATAATGAGATCCAAGAAAAACAGTTCTCAAAACCCTACATCTGGGACCAATCAAGAATGCTGTCTTCAATTGATCTTGCGAGACTTTAAGCAGGCTTTTGATAGGACAGCCTCGACCTGCCATCAGCCTGAGGACTGGAGATATGAAAGAGGGCCACCTCCAAACTGCCGCATGCTCCCTCTGTAACTGTCATCCACTCTTGTCCTGCACAGTGTACTCCTACTTTTAATTGGCACAACTTGCTCTGCGGCACATCTGTTTTCCTACCTTTAACAAATGTAAAACCTCACTATCTTTTGCACTTGTTTTGTGCAATTCTTTGTTTAGGACAAGAAGAAGCTAGACAAAAATCTCTAGAATGAGTCTCCACCAGCCCAAAACCCGGGTAACACTTCTAACCTCTCTTTCTATCATTCTCTCCCTCCCTTCTCCCCCCCCCTTTTTCTGTTAGTTCCTTCTAATTAGCTATACACCTATTTAACTTTCTCCCTAGTAAAAATAACAGCACAATTTTTCTGGATCTCACACCAAGTTACAACTGTGTCCGTGCTATAACTGGGTGGTTCTGCTTTCTTTTCAGCGACACATCCTGAGAAGTCCGTCACGTTCACTCTTTCCATTCCTTCCCTTATGAATCCATTGTATGTTGGCTTTTTCTCCTGTAACCCCCAGAGATTGCTCTTGAAAACTTCACCAAAGACTTTTGTCTATACATCCACAGGAGTTTTTTCATTCTTGCATTTCCTGAAATAAGTAGCAACCACCGCCAACGGGCCAAATGCGTGTAGCTTCTATCCTTTGTAGAAATATGCTTTCCTTGCTTAGTCTCCATCAATAAAACCACCTCTTCTTAGTCCCTCTTATAAACTGATTGTTCCAGGCCCACCCCTTGAGAGCAACTGTTTTTCTTAAGCCTGCGTCTGGGCCCCATTCTCTTCTCATCCTGCACTTTCTCCTGTATTTGCAGGCGTGACGTAGGGGTGGGGGGGGGATCCTGGGAGATCCTAAGGCTTTGGTAACCTACGAAACCGTTAAAGCCTTGATCTATGATGGTCTTCTAGCATTCAGGCCTCAATCTTGAACAACAGACCTTCACGGCTACTTGTCTCCAGCACACCTCCATCAGTCTCACCCCACAGATATGTACGAGTCTGAGTTCATCACCGTCCACTCACACTGGACACTTCTCCCATCTTTACTGTGCTGTTTTGATGCTTCCTCTTCATCAGGCTCAATAATTCCATATCACTTATTTCACTTCCTAAATCTCTCTTGGGCCATTTTCTCCTGAACTGCTGGTTGTGCTACCATAATTTGGGACCAGTTGTGTCACAAGCTGCTCATTCCATTGGGCTCCTAGAGCCCACCTCTCCTCCCACTCCCTCACTGAAGCAGAGTCTTCTTGTCTCCTACATGATTCAGCCCCATCATTTCCTTACCAGCCCACCACCACCATCATTCCGACACTCTCCTGCCTGACATCCTTTAGTGCTTTGGAAATAAAGTCTAAAAGGCTTCCGTTTGGTTTTCCAAAACCTGTTAGTTATGACTTGCCCTACAACCTCATCTAATATCCCTTTTCTATCTCCCAGTCTGTAGCTTTAGTCTCTGTACGTGATAGTCCTCTGTTTGATTGCTCCCTATTTGTCTCTGCATCTGTCTCCATCTCAATCTGTCTGTCTCTTTCTGTCTCTCTCTCTTTCTGCCTTTCTACTTTATTCTCATCTCATTTGGGGCAAGAACAGGCTTGTTTCATGAGGAAGCCCATTCCTGAACTTGTCAGGCTAGCCAAGAGACCTCCCCCACTCCATGCCCTTCTTATCCCTAACGCTCACTGCCTTCCTATCTCAGCTCTTTACCACTAGCTTGTGCTGTCCATAGAGGAAATGCTATGTCTATCTTTGCTGCCGAACTTCCAGCACTTGGCAAAGGCCTAGCGCTCATTCCAAGGAGGCGTTCATTAAATTCTGCAGAATAAATGAAACCCTTTTTGCTTATTACTGGCAAGCAACTACTCAGTGATACCATTCCGACCTACTTTATAATCCCAGCAACCTCTGCCTGCCAGGAGATATTCAAACACAGACTCCTGGGCAGGCCCTGGAACAGCAGCCCCTCCCTCTCCTCTCTGGCTATTCTGGTTCAGTTCAACGTTGAGGCAAAAGGCAGCAGGCTTTTCTTAATCTAAATGGTAGAGCACTGAGATGATGGAACTTTGCTCAACCTGTGAGGCTTCCCGTGGATTACATGACCTCCCTAAGCCTCAATTCCATAATCTGTAAACTAAAGACAATAATGGTGACCTCTTCAAAGAGTTGTTGTCACTACTTGCATAGTTTCTGGTTGCTGGGAAGCTCTCAGTGTGTCTTGCTGTTTGTCAGTATACCTTACAACTCAGTCCTTTCCTTTATTTGGCTCCCTGGTCTTCCATTACTCTTTTATCCTCTCATAAATTATTCTGGGTTAGGGTTTTAGGGAAAATATCTACATTGTGTTCATTTGTTCATGCAGCAGTCATTTGTGACCATTTGTTTCTATGTTCTGGCACTGATCTGCTGTCCATGGATACAGAGACAAATACAGGATGGAAAGACAGAAACTCAAACCCCTACTTGCAGATCAGGTGTTTAAATATTGTCTGCTCTGTTACAGCAGCAGTAGCACCTCTCTCTGGGAGCAGACTTTTTCCCTAGGAAGATACTGTGTCCCCGGAGAACAAGCAAGAAGAATTCTTTTTTGGAAAGCAAAATAAAGTCACAAGTTACCAACTCATTGGGAAACATAATTGTGTTAAGAATTCTTATACTACCTTACACTTTGTTCTCATCTGATTGCAGCTCAAGGGATACACACGAACATGACAGTCAGTATTTACCATGTTAGGCACTGGTACCCTAGGAAGTGCAGGCACGTGGGCTTCCCCTCGCCCCATGCTTACTTTGTTGCTGTTTGCATCCATGATGTACACTGCATATTTCCTTCGTGTGAACAATAAAAACCATTCAGCGTGCAAGACTCCTTTGCACATTGACACAGTTGACTTCAGCTCTAATTATTTTGGCCAGAATCCTGGAATATCAAGCCCAGAAGAGCCCTGAGAGGTCACATAGCTCAAGATCCTCATTACACCAGTGACTATTTGAGACCTAGAGATATGGAGAGTCTGTTGCAAGTCCTAAACTGTGTTGGGATGAGATTTATTTCCTGTGTGTAAGCAGCAATTAAGGAATAATATTCTATGTGCAGTAACTCATTTAATCTTTGTCACCCTTGGAAACATTTCTTCCAGTGATGTTACATAGAGATTAAATGTCCAAGGTCACATAGCTGGTGAAATGATCTAACATGGATTGGAGTTCAGTATTCTTGCTTCCCTGTGTGAAGGCAAGTGTGAATTTCACTATTCATACTCGCTCCAACCACCACCAGCTTTTCCACAAGCCCATGCTAGAATTCAGTTCTTCTCTTGGGTTTGGACAGAGGCCAGTCCCAGTAAAAGCCTCTTCCATGACACATATTGACACAACAGGACATGGTTATCCAATCAAGGTTCAGATACTTCTCTACCTGTCACTGAGGGCTCTGAATCGTAGTAGGACTATGACCCAAAGTCCAAGTGCTTAGAACAGTTCCCAAACGAGGCTTGACCAGAGCACCAGCTTTGGGTACGGTCTCCCACTTATCTTAACCTGGAGAAGGCCTGCTAGTGACACAGAAGCCTGGGAAAGTTGACTGGTGCTTACCATAGGACAGCAGATCAGTATACATGTGGTTTGAGGAGATCAGACAATTTCTGGGGCAATAGTAGGTGTTCCTGAATTACGTGCAGATTCCAGAGCTGTTGCCCAATATGATACCTGCAGGTATAAAATCTCATTTGTTGAAATGCAGATTCCTAAACTTGAGCCTGGTATAACTTTCAGGGGCTTCCCAAAACCATGATAAAACTGAGAAGCTCGCATTGGGATTTAGCAGTGTTATTGGTATCTTTCATCCACTTCTGTTCATTTCATTTGACCTTTTAGTAACTTATGGAAAGGACACATGGGC
This sequence comes from Dolichotis patagonum, assembly GCA_004027295.1. Lineage (NCBI taxonomy): Eukaryota > Metazoa > Chordata > Mammalia > Rodentia > Caviidae > Dolichotis > Dolichotis patagonum. The sequence goes on along the minus strand of PVJX010007171.1, from coordinate 62,680 downwards.
TGTGGAATACCATAGAAATATGCTATTTTTAGGCAGTGAGGCTGGGGAGAGCTTCAAGTGTGAGCAACTCTGCGACCCAGGATCTGAAGGACGTTGATTGGGATTGGGAATGGAAACAGCAGTCTCAGGGACCAGCAACTGTCTTCCCCAGAGCAGCTCACATGTGGTGCAATCATCTTTCTGAGCCTAAATAAATCAACCTTCTCAGGTAGACGAGATGCTGTGTATGTCACATCACATTTTAAATTCAGAGTCACCACCCACCATGATGGTAGAATGCCTGCACAGTTGGGACAGATGAATCTGTCCTTATACTTCATTATGGTCTCTAACATGTCTGGACCTTTGCAATATGGTCTTTAATGTCCTTGTCTTCTTTGCTTGACAAATTCTGAATCATCTTTTAGAGCCCTGCTCAGGAGGTATTTTACCCAAAAAGAATTTGCAAAAGGAGGTTGAAACAGAAGCAAGACCACCACACACAGGACTGCTAAGGTGGGGTTACATTTTAAATTTTAGTTACTGTGCAGTAGGATGCCATTAAGATATTAAACAGGCTCATAACATGATCTGGGTATAATGAAACAGAAAGGGACTGCAGTAGCATAAGTGACACATCATGATGGAAGACGATTGGGACGTTGGCAGTGGAAACGTGAAAGCGTGAGTAAAATATAGAATTTAAGTTTGTTTCCAAGATGCACTTGTTGCGGAGGTGAAAGAAGGATGTCCAGAACACCTGCTAGATTTGTAACCTGGGTGAGTGATGTTCCTGTTGGCTGATAGGGGAGAAATCACAGGAAGAACTGTCGGAGTTGAGGAATCAGGAGGTTCTTTGAACATGTCAAAAGAATTGATTAGAAATAACTAGGCTAGAGATGTTAATTTGGCAGTCAACAGCATAAAGGAGGCGTGGTGGTTTTCATATGTGCCTGTGATGTTTCTGGGACTCTGTGCCCTTCCTCTCGAATCTGTACTGGCCTTAGAATACTGCATGACTTCCCAGGCTAAGACACTAAGAGCCATTCCACCTGTTGCTCTTGGAAGATTTATTTTTCAGAGGCTCCTTCCTCAGACAGTTCCCTTTCAGAACCCAAATACCATGTTGTGAGAAGCCTCAAGGGAAGGCCGTGCATAGACGCTCAAGTCAGCGGGCCCCATGAACTCAAGGTTCATCTGCCAGACCTGAGAGGAAATGTCCCCACCCCACCTCGCCCCAGTTGAGCACCTAGAACTTTCTTCACGTTCTGAGTTTAAGACTTAACATTTGTTCTTACAACCACGACAGGAGCTGGGCAACCAATAGACCTGCAGCTTGCTAAAGAATCCCCTGGCTATGGGGCGGGGAAGGGGGCCCTCCACCCTTAGCTCCTCCGCTCAGTGAAGTCACACTGCACGTGTCTGAGCCACGCAACCTGTAGTGGCAAGCATCATGAGGCAGAGCTAAGCCGTCCCTGCTGCCCCGTCCACTGTCCTGACCTATGAGGCAGTGTAAAAAGGGATCGATTCACTTTGCGGGAACTGTTACACGATGAGTGAGAACTGGAATGTGTGGTAGCCGAGGCCATCGGCCGAGATGAGATCACTGAAGAAAGTGTGGGGAGGGAAAGGAAAAGGGGGAAAACACTAGAGGGGACTCTAGATTTCAAGGGAGGGGAGGGGAGCAGTTGGATAAAAAACTACAGCCATGAAAAACAGAAGTCTGACAGCGAAAAGCACGCCTGTCAGAGACTTTGGTATCATGGGAGCCCAAGACTCAGGTTCAGGGATAAAGTACTTGTCAACAGTGTCAAATGCTGCTGACAGGTCAGGGAGGACAACTGCAAAATGCCTTTAGGTTTTAGTAACAAGGGCAGTGGTGACTCAGCAAGAGCAGCTTCACCTGAGAGCAGACAACAGCACTGAAATCCTTCCAGAAGAGAGGAGCAGGAGGAAGAATGAGGCGGGGCTGGCTTAGGCCGAAGGCAGCGGGCTGCCTGCTCCCTGTGTGGTGAGAAGGAGGAACGGCAAGCGCAGACCCCAAGAGGTGTGTACGTTTTGTCATAAGCAGGCTAGGGAGTCCTCTTCGAGAATGTTGCTCCTTGACCTAAACCTCTGAGGGGAAAAATAGAAGGAGAGGTGTGTTTGCGTTTACTCTGCACAGTCAGCCTCCCTGGGAACTCCTTGTCTGGGACCAGCACCCCCTTAATTTCTTGAATTTAAGATTCAGTAGTTGCCATGTGCGGCTGGGAGCTAGTTTGCAAATAGTCCCTCATCATATCACACATGGTGGACCCTGCCACATGGAGCTCAGGGCAAGGACATGAGGGAGGGGTTTGGACAGAGAAGCTGGGGGCAGGGAGATCACTGCTGGACCTGCAAGCATGGCCCTTGTATTCCTAGGCTTAGCTGCCTCCTACCTGTCATGACTTGGTGTTGGGTCAAAATCTTTGGAAGCTGCTGACCTATCAAAATTATGCCGTAAGGACCCAAAGGAGAGGGGCTGTGCTCCTAGAAAGTGCTGGTAGGAGGACAAGATGAGGTTGGGAGCCAGGACATGATACTTGGGGGGCAGAGCACGCTGGTGGGGAAGCTGCTGCCAAAGATGCTCTGGAGACTTGGTTCTGACTGTGTTCTGATTTCTCAGATTGGAAACGGTCTCAGCTGAGGGAAGAGACTCGCCCAACATTACACAATGGTAATGATGGGACTGAGCCTGGTGGAAACCCAGGCACCCCTTCTTCTCCGTGCTTTCCCCCCAAGAATCAAGTTACTGACATGGAGACATAAGGTAGCAGGACAGGTGTAGGTTGTCCTATCCTTTGCAGCGACATGGATGGGCCTGGAGTACATTGGTTACATTACACAAGCCAGGCACAGAAAGCCAAGCACTGCGGGACTGCACTCACAGGAGGACTGTAAAGCAAGGAAAATGCTGAGCCTCCAAAAATGAACAGACTTCCAAAACTCAGGTGCATAGACTTGAATTTAGTAATTATTTCACTACATATATGCTTGTCACAAGCCCATACTGTATACGTTACTTTAAGCTGTCGAAAGGGGAAAAAGGAGAGAAAAGGTAGGAGGCCCAAGAAGGCCGGTTTCCCGTCAAGCAGGGGCACCAGTAGCCTCGCTCCAGAAGACAGACATGTGATTGAGTAAGGCTGTCAGGCCAAAGGGAGCCTGTGTAATTAGAAGCCATTGAAGCTGAAGTGCAGGGCTTGCTGCCTCCAATTTTGGGGCCCCTGTGACAGAATTTCTCCCAGTTGTGCCCTTCCTCTTCTGGTCCCTTCCTACCCCTTCCATGTCCTGCAGCACCACTTGTAAAGATTCAGAGTTCCGGAGTGCCTCTTCCCAAGCCCACCCTGGGAGCCCTCCTACCGGTGTCACAGTGCAGGTGCCCCCGGGACAGGCCCGTGGGCACTGCTGAGGCTTTCAGAGGGGTCTGGTGTTCACTGGTGCGTCTGTCTCCTGACCCCAGGATTCCAGCAAGAACTAATGATCGTTCCCAAATCCCCAGATTTAAAAGCCCACCGGAACAAGCAATTATCTAATTAAGCTAAAGTTCTTCAAAGTGGCTGCAGACAGTACATTTGTTAGTACTGCGGTGGTCTCCGAGCTGCTGAGAAGGCCGCATATTGTATCTGCTTGTTTCTGCAAGTCTCACCATTGATCATGGTCAGCACCACCCTGACGCAAAGCTCCGCCATGTAGCTGTGATCTAATTAGCATTCGGTTATCTAATAGATATTTATTGAGTGCCTACTATGTGGTAGAGTCTCCTAGAGTCTCCAGACTGGTACCCTTAATGATCAGCTAGGGGCCTCTCTGCCCAGCGCTCTTTGTTCCCTCCCTCTCCTCCTCCCCTAGTGCCATAATATATTACAGCCAGGGCACCAGTCCCAGCCTGGGTCACAGTTTCAAACTGTAGAGGAGCTCAGCAACAGAACAGCTCCGACTTCCCCCTGAGACGAAGGGAATGGCTCAGATGCAAACTGGTTTCAGAAAGGTGTTGGGGAAAGGACAACACTGACCTACCGCTGTCAGGCGGGTTTAGAAGGCGGCGCCTCCTGCCGTGCTCCTGCTCTGCTGCTCCGGCTGTGTGTGGCAGAGCTGCTGATTGGGTCACTGCAGTTGTAGGCCAGCCATCAGATGACCACAGGGCGCAACGTGAATTTTGGGTCAGATCGTCTGAGTCCCTTCTATTTTGGACAAGACGACCTTTAGAAAATGCTCTCCCAAGGAGATTTTTCCCATCCCTTAGGAGCCTGGTAATCTCCTCAAGCAAATCTCAGGAGATTGTTTCCCAGATGTCTCTTAGCTTTGTAAGAAAAGGGGTTCTCATCTAATTACCGACATGTGGCCCAACCAACCAGATACTTACTGCTAATTGTTGCCTAAAAGAACCACTGCCTAAGGGAAATGGTAATCAATGGAAAAGAGAAAACCTTGGAACTACAAGGGAAGCACCTTTCTCTATTTACTGGGAGGTGGCGAATCTGGGAGAGGGAGTAACACAGCCTTTCTGTATCCCGCATGCTCAGTAATGAGCGCCCTGAGTCAATGGAAGCTGTTTTGACAGGGTTCCCTTGTGGGTGGTTGCAGCAGATCCCTTGCTGGGGGAAACAGTTCTTCCAGTGCTCTGTAATGGTGTTAAAGAATGGAAAGCAAGCGAGGCGCCAGGCTGGGGGAGGAGTCAAGAACAGAGTGCAGCCTGTGTTAGGCAGAGTGACCAATAAGAGTTCTCCAGCCCAAATACAATTCAGAAAGGGTTTAATAAACAGCCGCTAAACATTGCACCAAAGCATTTGGAAACACAATTGATACACAGAGGCAAAGATCAGGCTTCCGCTCTAAATTCTTTAAGACAATCATTTACAGCCCCGCCCACCCCCATCCCCACATATCCACAAGACTACACTCTTTGAGTCACGAGTTTACCTACAGACACAGCCTTAGGAAAAATGGGACTGGCATGCATTATCCCAGCAATGGCAAGGAAGCAGGTCAGGGAAGGATGGACGGAAAGGCAACCAGCAGCTAAGGACACACCCCTGGGGAGGTTTGTTTCAGCGGGAGGCCAGGGACAATCTGCTTGCAGTGCCATCTGTGGCTCTGCCTGGGGTTTCTAGGAGTCTCTGGACTAGTGCACGGAATCAGATCCATGGCTCTTAGAAGCATAACACGGAAACTTTCTAAAGACCTTTCTGGTGCCCTCATGACCCAGAAGGCCCGCTGAGATGGTGCCGATTCTGAGGTCCAAGTTCTTTCTTCATTTTGGCCATTGAAAGGTGGTGCATTATCATTGTTTGTTTATTAAAGACACTTGTAAGGGGCCTAGGCAAATTATCAAACTTCTGCGACTCACTTTATTTACTTTATAAAATTTTTGTATTTATGCCTGTCCCATTTAGTAACATTAAGAACAAATGAAATCAAATGGCCTGTACATAATATGGTATAAAACTGGCAATAAATTCAGTGGTTTAGTTGACTCAAAAACTGGCTAGAGAGATTTGTATTAATCTCCAGGTCACCCCTCTCAAGCGTCATCATTGACCATACAGGACCAGGGGTCCCTGGTGTGCTGGGCGAGGGCTAGGGAAGGGCGAATTTGACTTTTTACCTGCCAGTGACCCTTTGTTTTGTGCCAGACTTGAATCCTCAACTACCACCCACCCTTCCTATCCCATCCAGTGCTGGACGGGGCGCCTTGGCCGGGAGGTGACTTTCTCATGTCTCCCAGCCTTGAAAATTCTCATGGCAGCCTCTGCTCTCAGCCTTCTGCCTGGCAGGTCCTGCTGCAGGCAAGAGGTGTGCTGCAGAGGAACACGCAGGCGTAGCCCCCTGGCTCCCTAGGAAGTCAGAACCCTGTGATCTGGATCAGCCAACAATCCTCCTCAGTCTGGACTTCCTGAATAGCCAAGGCTCCCAGGACAGGGACTAGAGTCTCCTGTTCCTCCTGCAGTGGGCAGAGTGCAATAAAGTACATTCAATGCCCTCGGCTGGGGGAGACCAGCAGGCTAAAATGTGCAAGTGGACAAATGGCAGTGTTTGGCTCCGATGGGAGGAGTAGGCTATGCAGTGTCAGAGGGACAAGTCATTTTTCGGTTGCTATTTTTTCATTGAGATTCATAAACATGAACTGAGAGTCACAGCTCCGAAAGAGGGTTAAAAAGAAGAATCCTGAACCGTGTGGCGGGGAGCCCCGGGGCTGGGTGCCAGGGAGCCTCAGGGGGGACAGTGCTCTGGCTGCTGTGCTGCCTCTACTACCTACTGTTTGCGGATCATGCCCTTGATAGCTGACTCCCGGTTCACATACGTGGCCCAGTAGACCAGATTGAATATAGCAAAAAGCACAGGAAAGATGATGCGGGAGATTTTGTCAACCTTGCTGACACTGTTGTAGGTCTTCGTCTCAGTCGGGCTCTCCTGCACAAAGGTGGCCTTGGGCGAGGCGATGATGGTCGGAGTCGAGGATGCACTGGGAGTTGCGCCCTTGGAAATGGTGGAGAACTCGGTATCCTTGGCCAGATTGATGGGATAGGTGGTCCCCACGATGTTGAAGGTGGTGCTCGTTTTCTTGGTCGGAGCTGCTGGTGCTTTCTTCTAGAGTCACGAAAAAGGGGCACAAAGGAAGAACAAAACAAAAACCAATTAATCTGTTACACAGAGTACCCCCAGAGGCTGCAGGGAGAGGGATCCAAGAGCCAAGTTAAGCCACTATGTAGGCAGGTTTGGGTCTGGGGATAATGGAAGATGAGTTTCAAAACAGAAACCTTGCATCATCCTGGCTTACTAGCGAGGTGGCTTCAGCTAGGTCACTTTTCCTCTCGGAGCTTCAGTTTCTTCATCTAATAAATGAGGATCAAAGTAACTGGCAGGTTGTTGAGAAGATCAGATGAGAAACGGTGGGAAGAATCACAGGAAAGGGTGGAGCATTAGTCATATGGGCTGAGATTGCTCTCGTTTGTCATAAGAAACCTCGGCCTCAGACTAAATGACGGAGCCCGTGCCAGCAGTCTAGGCTCCTGACTTTCAGCAACGGCTGGATTATGCTGTTTTCTACAGGCACGGGACCCTGTTTGGTTACCCAAGAAGTAACTGAGGAAGAGAGCTTGGAGAGTCTGAAAAATCATCTTGTCGCAAAGATGCAGTAAATACTGTGGTATGCTTACGTGCATCACCGCACGCACACCCATGCTTTGTGCGGTGTAAATGTGCTCAGCAAGCTTCAGGTACAGCAAGGTTTCCTACTTTGCTAGGCTGCAGGTAAGAGCCTCAGCCTCCCCACAGAATAATGGAAATGATGCCTTCTGACACAGCAAAGGCGGCGAGCTGGCGATTTGCTATGTCTTCTAGGCTTCATTCTCAGAGTAAAATATCTCAAACACGCAGCGAGAAAGCAAACACACAAGCACCCGTTTATTTCCACACAGACACACTCATGTATACGTGGAGAAGAGACAAAGAGAGGCGACACTCAGGGCTGAATCAGCGTGCAAGGCAGCAGGTAACTCCAGCCAAAGCCAGTGGCCTGGCCTGTCATCCACAGACTGGCTCCTGCCTCACTCTTCCCTCGCCTTTTCTTCCCTCCACCCTTCTGCAGCTCTGGCAGGAAATGGGTACACAGGAGCCTCTGAAATGTTCTTATTTCAGACACACTGGGCTCCTTTTTAAATGTTACTTTGCCCCCCAGCATCCAAGCTTTACTTCTTTGTTTCCACATTTCCTTCCTAGGTTTTATTCCCAGCCTCTCTTATTGCCCCTTTCATCCAATCTCTATTTCTTTTTTGTCTTTGCATCAGAGTTTCCACCATTTTTATGCTATCTCCATCAGTCCTCACTGTCATTTAGCCTTCGTGATCACAACCATAGCTTTGCTTCAACATGTCCCAAATGTCTACTGGACACAGAACTCTGCCTGGCACTTAGGGTTAAGTAGGAAGTTGCAAAGGCAAGCCAGCTTCTGTCGCTGTCTTCCAAGAAGTCACAGTTCTGGCTGGGCGAGCCTTGTGAATGCATCACTGCCATCTGATGTGATCAAACTGCTAATGTTTCTGAGAGAATGTTGTGGGAAGTCAGTGGAGTCAGGGAGACGAAAATACCCTCAGGTGCTGGAAAAGGCTCCGAGAAGGCACGGAGGCTTGCATTAGAGAAATCTATCGGAAACTCAGCAGATGAAGATGCAGAAAGGCCAATGCACAGTCCCATGTGAGGGGCTTGCTGGGTTGCATCGCGCTGTGCAGGACAAAGAGTAGCAGGGACTCAGGGTGTGCCCACAGGCAGATGGCAGGTCTTGAAAGGCCTTGTCTGCCGCAATCTTCCCCTCGTCTTTGTCTCTGATGGCTCTAGTGTGTTCTATCAGATTAGCCTGACTAATTGGACATTTTAAAGCAATGTTGCTCTTTCCCTCTGAAAGCTGCAGTCGTGTTGCTACAGCTGCGGTTGTGTTGCTACAAGTGGAAGAGGGAAAGAACTCTGAGGCCGCTAGGAATCTTATAAATGCTTTAAATACTACATGAGACTCACTTATAATTACCAAAGTCATTGTGGAATAGAGTCCTGCTGCTAAATGCACTCACTATTAAATAAAATAGTGCTTTACTTGTTTGCCTGCTTACTTATTAATTTGCTTGGTAATCGCTTTTTTGTGAGTAGACCCCAAAAAGGGAGGGGGAGAAGACAAAAGGAAAGAAAAAATCACAAGAACGACTCTTTGTTAGAGCATTTCAAATGCTATTTCCTTTAGTCATCTTATAATTCAGTTACAGTCAGATCTCTAAGACAATCATTTGAAACAACGAACTCTTTCTTTAGCTCCATAGGCACTTTGCGTGCCATAGGTGAGGAGAAGCAGCAATTGATTTAATCATAGATGTTTTAAGTAATAAAGGAAAATTACCTTTTAATGTCTCTCACCATTTCCAACCTAACACAGTTTAACTAGCCTCTATAATTTTACCTACATTGCCACCGAAGGAAATCAAAGCATAAATTGTAGTATTGAAAAGACAAGAACAGGAGGCACAGATTAATGACTAATATTTTCCCTTTTCTGCATCTCGTGTTTTAATACTTCTTGCCCAGGAATTTTCCAGGTACAGACTGTATTGACTTTGACAAAGTTGCTATTCTACTCCTGCCTCCCTAGCCAAATTCCTGACTTTTAGGCATGGGGAAGATAATTACTGAATGAAAAACTGATCCCCCCCATGGAAGATTCCCAATGTGATTTCTGGTTTGTTCACCTAAGTCTTGGAGTAATTTCTACACCAGAAAGCTGAAATTTCCTATTGAAACTTTCCCAAGTTGTCTGCTTTCTTCTACAAAGCCATCCCATGGGGCTTTGGGGATGAGGCCCTAAAACCTTACATAGATAAATGTGTATCGAACCTGAGTCTTCTTCAGATGGTACCCGAGTCTTCTTCAGGTGGCACCCTTGTGAAATTCTTCCAAAGTTGCTATGGGAAGGGATTAGTTTGAGCCTCAAATATACTTAAAACCCAACCAAGACCTCAGAGTTTGTGCTTACAATGCCTGCTGCCCCTGGGTGAAACCCTGAGGGGCGGCCAGCTTTACTGAACCTCAGTTTCAATGGAGATTCAAAGATGAACAAAGTCAACAGCAAGAAAATCAAACAATATGATTTTAAAAATAGTCAGAAGACTAGAGTACATGTCTCCAAAGAGACAAGCAAAAGGCCAACAGGCACATGAAAAAGTGCTCAACCGCTACTTAGGAAAAGGCAAACCAAAATCACTATGAAATAACACCTCACATCTATTAGGAAGCCTACAATAAAACACCAGAAAATAAAATGTATTGACAAGAATGTGGAGAAATTAGATTCTTTATATGCTATTGGGACTATATAATGGTATAGACATGATAGAAAATGATATGGTGCTTCCTCAGGAAATTACAACTGGAATCACCATGTGACCCTGCAGCTGTGCTTTTGGGTAGTACCCAGTCTCAAATTCAAAGCAAGATCTCAAGGAGTTAACTGTGCATCCGTGTCATACAGCATTATTTCCAATAAACAAATGATGAAAACAGCCCAAGTGTCCATTAAGAGAAGAAACAAGGAACAAAATGCGGTCTATTCATACAATGTAACATCATTCAGCCTTAAAAGGAAAGGAAATTCGCCAGGGATTTAGCTCAATGGCATAAGTGCCTGCCTTGCAAGTGGGCAGTCATAAGTTAAATCCAAAAAAAAAGAAAGAAATTCTGCCATACTGCAACGTGAATGGGCCCTAAAGACACTGTCCTCAGTGAAATAAGCCTGTCCATAAAGGAAAATTGTTGCATGATTCCTTCTCCTGAGATGTCTAGAATAATCAGATTCATAGAGATAGCAGAGGGTTTTCAAGAGCACGGCATGAGGGGGGCTTGCTATTTAATAGGTGCAGAGTTCCAGTTCTACAGGGTGATAAGAATCCTGGAGATTGTGAATGTACTGAACTCTAATGAAATGTGCACTTAAGATTATTAAGGTGGTAAACTGGTAACATTTTACATTACATGTATTTTAGTAAGCTTTAATCTATATGGCGAATCAAAGACCCGGCCTTGGGAAGCCCTATTTAGTGAAGGTAATTATTTAAAGTAAGATAGTACTAAGATATAAAGAAGAATGCACAAATAAACATTTAGAGAGGTATAAATAATGAATGAATCATGGGAATTTCAAAGAGGAAAGGAACACACTAGATGTGTAAGAGAGAAACACACCAGACATGTAAGAGTCAGGTAAGCCAACAGAAAGTAGAAGAGTAACCCTTGTAATGGATTCATGAAAGGAGGTGAAGTATCCAGAGGGCATGTGGGAATTTCCCTGGTGCAGCTCACCGCAGAACTTGAGATATTATCTATGCTTCAGTAACTGGAGGTAAATCTCATACAATGGCTTCCACACTCCCCATGAGGAAGATGAAAGAAATAGTCAAGATTGAGAGAGATTGTTATAGGAAATAGATGACAGACATGATTAGGGACACAGAGGAAGACTACAAGCATGGATGGAAGGAGCAGCAGAATTCCAGGACATAAACATATAAATATCACAATCCATCAGTGGCCGTAAACTAGTTTTCCGAGAGGAACGATGACTTGAAGTGACTGAGGAAGTTGAGGGTAGCTGCCTCGATACGGTGTTGGAACTGTATTAGAAAGCAAAGAGAACGCTGGCGTTTCAGAGATTGTGGGGGTCATGGATTCATCCATGAAATATTGAATGTGTGTCCACTGGGAGGCAGGTTCTGAAGGTGCAGCAAGGAGCAGTAGAACAGAGCTCCTGTCCTTAAGGAGTTCACATTTCAGGGAAGAGGGCAGAGGGTAAACACAGAAGCTGACAAATACATGGCAGAGGGCAATCAGAGGATGAGAACTGTAAGGGAGACCCACACGGTGGGGCAGGGGCGTGGAGAGATGAGGCAGAGGGAATCTTTTTGAGAAGCTGAACAGAGGCCTGAATAAAACAAGAAAACAAGCTTTGAAAAGATCTGTACAACTGAGGCCCCAAAGAGAACACTAATGAAGAGGCATCTGGGGCTGCAATGAGAGCGGCCACTCTGGAATGAGTGGAACGAGTGGCAGTTTTTGGACGGTGGACCAAACTCAGTTGTGTTGTTTATAATCCCAGCTACCAAAAAAAATGTTGGTAAATGTTACCGTCATACATCTAGGGACTAGGTCCTGTAAGGCATCTAAGATATTTTATAAAGATTATAGAGTTTAATCTAAGTAAAGCAGGAAGTCATTAAACTATTTTGAGCAGAATTTTGTAATTTACAATCACAAATGAGCCTTTTTATTGTTGCTCAGAGAGTAGCTGGTAGGTATGATAGCAAAGGCTAAAGTTAGGAAGCTACTTCTAATGGGGCTGGCGAGAGGGATGGTGCTGTGTGTTAGGCTGGAAGAAGACAGCCTGCCTGGAGATGTGTGTGGATATGGGGCAGTGAGTTAGATTTTAGTGGTCTGGAGCAGGGTGTGGGGCAGGCAAGATAAAGAGAAGAAACAGGAACGTATCCTGGGAGTTTGGCCTGAATGTCAGGGAGAATGGTAGGGTTACAAGCTGAACTGGAAGAATGGGAGATAAGCGTATTTAAAGGGGAAGATTAGGATTAGTGTTTGGACAAGTTAGAATCATACAGGGCATCCCAATGGGAAAGCAGACAGCTACATATGAGTCTGTGGTTCAGTGGAAAGGTCCAGAGATATGTATTTGGAAGCGACTCGCCTCTACACATTCATTCATTCCATTTCTTGGGATTTCGTGATGTCATCTGAAAAATAAGGGCAGATTTGGAAGAAAAGAGGCCATTTTGATGTGAGAAGAAGGCAAGGATAGTGCCAAGGGAATGATCAAGGAAGAAAATGAAAAACTGGAAATCCTCAAATATGGGAATCCAAGAACCAAAGCTTCAAAGAGACAATCATCTTTAACATAGGAAAGTGGAAGAGTGATGAGGGCAAAGTAGTGCTGGGGATGAAGAGAACATGAATTACACTTCTGGAAAACAGGAACTGGAATACTAAGTTTCTGTCCAGCAGAAAGGCAGCACAAGGGAAGCTGCCGCTGAGGATGGAATGACAGCCAAGCTAGGGACCAGAGACGCTGCATGGTGACGAAACTGGTGGTGCAGAATGTCATCCCTTCCAGCGTACAGGAGATGTCACAACGAAGAAAACATATTTAAAACCTCTATACTGTATGCTTAAAAATGTTTAAGATAATAAAATTCAAGTGATTTTTTTAACCATGGTTAAATGTTTTTAACTTTTAAAAATGTTTAAATTCTTTTTTAAACATAAAATCTTTACTCCCACCAAAGAATATTGTGGAAAACTAGAGATACTAAAAGAAGTAAAATAGAAACAACTGAAATTGGGAATAGAGCCAGGAAGAAGAGACGTTGATGCAGGGCCCCATCAACTCCATTGTCCATTAATATTTGTTTTACATAATTGCTGCACTGGTATTTGGTGCATATATGTTTATGGCTGTTATAGCTTCCTCTTGGATGGTCCCCTTTCCTAAGCATTCTGAGAAAACACTAAAACAAGTATACAGGCAGCCTGAATCATTTTTTCATTTGACAATAAGAAAAAAAAATCCTAAGAGCTACTGTTTGCAAAACTAGCCAAAAAGTTACCAATTTCCTTTTTGAAGAAAGTAACACTTGTGGAGATTCTACTATATGTTGTGTTATCAGGCATAGGTGACATATCTAGCCCTCTCAGCAGCATAACTATTATTCATGACTACCAGACAGGGAAACCTAAGACTCACAAAGAAGTTAAGTAACATGTCCCAAGTGACACAGCCAAAAAATACACGTTTTACATAATAAAAGACATTTCACAACTGCAACATTCTATTTTACTCTTCTTAAACATTTTGTATACCTAGGATGAATAAATTGTAGTGTTTTGCAGTATGTGGGGTAACTACAGTTAACACTGATTTGGTTTTTTCAATATGGTGAAAAGAGAAATTTGAATGTTCTCAGTAAAAAGAAATGATAAATGTTTGAGATGATGGATATGCTAAGAAGCTGTGAATATTTTAAAAGTAGGTCTAAGAATAATTACCTGCTTTTTAAACGTGGAGGTGTAATTCTTAATTTTAATTTGGTTTTATGATTTTGAAGTGTGCAATAACTTAGAATAGTAACACACATAGTTTTCTTTTTAAAAAGAATAATCCATGATGGAAGCTCACACCTGTAATCCCAGCACTCTGGGAGGCTGAGGCAGGAGGACTGCCAATTTGAGTGCAGCCTGAGCCATGTAGGAACTTAGGCAGATGCTATCTCAAAACAAAAAACTAAATAAACAAAGATCTGGGGCTTTAGCTCAGTGTAAACGCCCTGGGTTCAATCACCAATACTGCTAAATAAATAAATAAATAAATAAATAAAATCGGGGTTCTCGTAGGGAATGATTTTTATTTTTCTTCATTGATTTCTACCATCATGTCTATATTTTTAAATGTGTGGTGAGACTGAGATGTATGGTGAGTATTTAAATTTGAAAAATCTGATACTATAAAGGACACATGGCCACGCCTCCCCCTCAAAATATTCCATCACTTGAGACACATTTATCCCATCGTTCTTGTCATTTTCTGCAGCGGTTCTGGAAGTTCTCTTTCCTGAGTGTCTGTCGTGGCTCCTTCAACATCGTGAATCATTTACAAATGTTTATCTTTCTTTCTTGTTCGTTTTAACTTTAGGAAAGAGCCCGAAGTCGCACTGCATGGCATTCAACAGCAGCATCCACCAAATGTTTGATCACAGTTCATAAAGACACTCACGATACAGGACTTGGAGACTTGCTTTGGAAATTGGCCAGAATGATAGGATAAAGCATGTTCGAAGTGAGACGGAGGGCCTAGGGGCAGGCCAATGGCAATGTGCATTTTAATGTACTAAACTTTAAAAACTTAAACTTTCATTATATGTTTGACCTCACCTCGTATGTTTATACTTTTGTTAGTGTTGCTCACGATGATTGGTCTTGTCTTTTTATGATCAGAGTGATTGATCACACTTTTGCAACCTTCCTGTATCAGCTGGGACAGTTACAGCGATCTTTTCATTTCAGTGAACAGTCAGCAGTGAAATGGTGACAACCAACCATGTGAATTCTTGCAAGCTCCTATTCCGAAGTGGCCTGGTTCCTCTGTAAATGGGTTTGCTACACAACCGTCTGTCTATGACTTCACTTCCCTTTGACAGGTTTCATGGCTTATTTACACAGATAAATAAAAGTGTATGTATTTATTGTATACAGTATTAGCGTTTGATATACAGACTGTCTGATTTTTAGGAGGAGTACTGAGGATTAAAGTCAGGGCCTTCACACTTGTTTTATTTGTTATTTTGAGACAGGGTCTCACGAAATCACTACGATTCTTAGGCTACACTCATACCTGCAATTATCCTGCCTCAGCCTCCCAGAGCGCTCAGAGCCCAGTCATGAGCTACCACGTCTGGCTTCACACACTGCCCTTTCCTCCTCGTCTCTTTGCCTCCCTCTCTTCCTCCCCTCCCTCCCTCCCTCCCTGCCTTCCTTCTTTCCTTCCTCTCTTCCTTTCTTTGCAGTACTGGAGATTGAACCTAGGATTAGAAATCTTCCCACTGAGCTTTGGCCCCCAGTTTTGAAAAAAAAAATATTTTTGAGACGAGGTTTCACTAAGTTGTTAAACTGTCCAGGCTGGGCCATGACATGTAATCCTCCTGCCTCAGCCTCCCAAAATGCTGGGATTACAGGTGTGCATCACTGTACCTGGTCCACATACCACTTTTGTGGTCAGAACATAGAGAATCTACTTTCTCACTGATTTTCAAAAGTATAATACATTTTCATTAACAATAATGCCAAGTTTTACATAAATCTCTTAAACTTATTCCTCTCATTGACCTGAAATTTTGTGTCTTCTGAGCAATATTTCCCCTGCCTGTCCAACACCCTAACTTTGGTAACCATCATCCTATGTTCTGCATCCCCGGGGCTGACTTTTTAATTTTTAAAGTTGTTTTTAAAATTTTTTGAACTAAAAGTTATACTTCACAACCTACACAGGAAGACTGATTTCTAAATTTTTATGGGTACATGCACCTATCTAATTTTCACCTTTTTTACCTTTTTTCACCTTTTTTACTTCCCCTCCCTCACCTCTCTCCCATCTCCTCCCATCCTCAGATGCCCTTTCTCTGCACAAATCTGCCTTCTGATTTTTATTATCTATCTTTTATTTTGCTCCTAAATTCTTCACTCCTTGAGTTTTTTATATAAGAGAAACCATGTGATAGTTAACCTTCTCTGATTCATTTCACTTAGCATTATGGTCTCAATGTACATTGATTTTCTTACAAATGACTCAAATTTTTCCATGTTTATGACTGAGTAGTAGTCCATTATCTATATATACCACATTTTCTTTATTAGTCTGCTGACAGGCATACATTTCTCTTCTGTGATTTAGCTATTGTCAATTGTACTACTACAAAAATGGGACTGCATGGATCACTGCGATATGATGGCTTTAGCTCTTTTGGGAAGAACCAAAAACAGGTATAGCTTGGGCAAACAGAATCCTTATTTTTAGTTTTCTGAGGACTCTTCATCTGGATTTCTATAGTGGTTGCACTACTTTATAATCTCACCAAGAATGTAAAAGGGTCTCTTCTCCCCCACAGCCTTACCAGCATTTGTTGTTTCCGAGTTTGTGATAATTGTCATTCTTTCTGGTGTAGGACGGAACCTCAGTATTGTTTTAATTTGCATTTCTCTCATGGCCAATGATGTTGAACATTTTCTCATATTGACTATTTGTACTTGTTGTTCTAAAATGTGTTTATTCATTTAAATTGCTTATTTTTCATTGGATCTTTTACTTTTAGGGGTCTAATTTTTTGAGTTCTTTATGTAGCTTTTCATGTGCAATTGGAGCTCTGTTCAGAACACCCTTGCCTATTTCTGTGTCTTCAAGAGTTTTACCAAAGTTTTCTTCCAGAATATACAGTGTTTCAGTGTCTGATCCATTTTGATTTGATTTTAGTGCATGGTGAGACATATGGATACAGATGCATTCTTTTAGACATCAATAATCAATTTTTTCAGCACCATTTGTTGAAGAGACTATCTTTCACCCCATGTAGGTTGTTTTTAAAGTTCTAGAAACTAACCTAATTAAAGGAGCGAATCTATAAATAAAACTATAGTGCTATCAAAAAAGATTGACGAACACATTAGAAGATGGAAAAACATCTTCTATTCCTGGATAAGCAGAAGCAACATTACCAAAAACAATATATAGATTTAATGTAATCTCAATAAAACTGCCAAATTCATTCTTCCCAGAACTAGGAAAAAGCAATCCTAAAATTAATATAAGAACTAGGAGAGACCCGAAATAGAAAAGGCATTTCTGAGCAACAAGATCAAAGCAGGTGGCATCACAGTATCATACTTCCAGTTACATTACAAAACCACAGTGATTAAAAAACCCCAGCATAGTACTGGCACAAAACAGGCACTGTGACCAATGGAGCAGTATTGAGTGTCGCACAATTTCTTTCAGGTTCCTCCATGTTGTGCAGAAGGATAGAATTTCCCTTTTCATTTTTTGGTGTGAATAGTATTCTATCTAGAATTTCACCACATTTTTGTCCTACGTTCATCTACCAATGGACATTTATGTTGATGCCATATATTGATTTGTGTGAATAATGCCTAAATGAAGGTTGCAAATATCTCTCCACACAGAGACTTGATTTCTTTTGGACAGACATCCACTGTAGGATTATGGGATCACATGGTAGGTCTGTTTTTAGTTTTTTGAAGAACTTCCACACTGTTTTCCATAAGGGCTGCGCTTATTTACCTTTCCTCATCAGTGGTATAAGAGGGCTCTTTCTTCTGTACACCCTGGAAACAGTGGCCTCCTTTGTCTTTTTGATAGTAGCCATTATAATGCGTGTGAAGTGATTATCTTCTTGTGGTTTTAAGCTATGCATCCCTGCTGATTAACGATGCTGAGAAATGTCTACTCAGGTGCTCTGCTCAGTTTTAATTCAGTCATTTACTTCCTTTCTGTTGAGTTATCTGGGCTCCTGATATATTTTGAATATTAATCTTATCAGATGCATGGTTGGCAAATACTTTCTCACTTTCAAAGTTTTCCTCATAATTACCATGAGGCTTACATAAAACATCCTTTATAGAACATGTTGTTTTATACTAGTAAAAATTTAGCTTTGATTGCATAAAAGCATCTATATTTTCTTCTGTATTTTATGTCTTTGATTTCACAATCTATATTGTTTATTGCTTAACAAAACATGGCAAGTATTATTTTTATTAGTTTTGTCTCTTAACTCATGCTAAGTATGTTTTACATGCCACTATTACAATATTACAGTATGTAGAATTTGACTGTGTACTGCCTTTTTCCAGTCTTACATATCCATATGGCTTTGATAGTAATTAGTGTTCTGTTGCTTCAGCTTGAAGAACTCCCTTTTGCAGTTCCTATATGGTGGGACCGGTGTGATGAGCCACTTCCACTCTTGCGTGTCTGGGGAAGAATGATCTCCTCCTCCTTCTCAAAAGACAGTTTTATTGATGCAGTATTTTTGGTTGGCAGGTTTTATTCTTCAGCACATGGAATACATCATCTTATTCTCTTCTGTCTGTAAAGTTCACGCTGAGAAATCTACTACCGGTTCCATTAGAACTCCCTCTTTCCACTCTCAAGATCATCTTTGTCTTTGATTTTCAGTAATGTGATTGTCATATTTCTTAGTGTCGTCTTGTTTGGATTGAATCCAGTTGGAAGACTTTGATCATCTTTAATTGAGTATTTGTATCTTTCCCTATATTTGAAAGTTTTCTGCTATCATTTCTTTATTTAAAATAATGTTTAACTTACTGTTTTTCTTCTCCTTTTTGAATTCCTGTAGCTTAAATATTCGCTTTTTTGATGCTATCCCATAGGACCTGTAAGCTTTCTTCACTGCTTCTGTTCTTTAATCTTTTCCTCCTGTGTCAATATAGTTTTAAATATATTTTGCATCCGACTCATTTTATTGCTCAGCTTCAGAATTTCTGTTTCATTTAAAATTTTTCAGTCTCTGTTAAATTGATAATTTTGGTCGTTTAGTGGTTTCCTGATATCATTAAATTGCTTCTTTGTATTTTCTTGAAGTACACCAAGCTATTTTACAACAACTACTTTAAATTATCTGTCAAGCAGCCCATATATCTCGGACTCTTTGAGAGGTTTCTTTCTCTGAATTTCTTTTTTATGCTCTCTTATCTTGTAATAGAATATACCTTCTGCTATTTTCCTAGGACAGAATGCATGACAGGGGACATTTCTGTACTCTTGAAGGTTTGAAAATGATTAGTTCAGATCGCTGCTTAATTGATACTTCGGTTAAGCATAAGTTGCACGTCATTCGATTCCCAGGTTTATAAAAGTTATTTCTCCACTGTCTCCTGACATTCAATGTAGTTGAAAAAATGATGCCATTCTTTATCATTTCTTTGTAGGTAACATTTATTTTCTTTGTAGGGTTTTTAAACCCTATCTGTGGTGTTCTGAACTTTCTATGATGATATGCAGATTCATGAGAACCCTTCCAGTCTGGGAATTTAAACCTTTTCATTGGTAAAATTGCCTGTGTTAGCTCTTGCTGAAGCCCCTCCTCCCCCTCTATTCTCTGTTCCTGACTCTACAAATTCTAGACTGTGCAGATGTAACTCAAAGTCTCTTTGAATTAAACCTTGATACCTTGATGATCTCCTTTTTTATTTTGCTCTACTTACTGGATGATTTTCTACCATTTACTTTCCTACTTCCCTATTAAATTTTTATTTCAATAAACAATTTCAATCTCACACACTGCTCCTTACTCTTTGATTTTACATTATATAGCATCTTGTTCTTGTTTTGTAGAAAGATGTATATATGTACAATAAAAATCTAAGCCAGAAGTCAACTTCACGTTTTAAAATTCTCTTTTATTCACTAAATTATCTCTGCTTCTACTCTCCAAGATGAAGTATCCCTTTGTTATTGCTTTTTTCATTTTTATTTTTGGGCTTCATTCGCTGTTGTGCACAGCACATCTTAACGTGGAGAGTTTCCAGAGTTCTGCTTCCTCCACTTCAACAAATCAGTTCTTATTCTCTCACTTCACATTCCACTTTCTAAGGATCTGTTAACATCTCTTGTGTGACATCTCATCCCCAGCCCTCCCAGTACTTGTGGTTTTCTATTTATTTTATTAATATACTCTCATTTTAGTGGAACCTCCAGCTACGAAACACATGTAGTATCCTCCAAAGCCCGTAGTTTGAGATTTCATTTTCATCTCTTCCTTTCTTCTCTACCTGTATTATCTTTCCCCTAACATTGTAACTAATTCTTGATCACAGTATTAACCATGAATAAATTTTAAAATCATCTGTGTTATTTTTAAAACCTCTCGCTGACTCATTCTACCTTTATGAAGCAAAATAAGGTTTAGCAAGTCTTTCTGAATGAAGAAAAATAAGCTGCAACTAAATTTCAATAGTTTCACTTCAAATGCATTTTAATGTTTTTTTTGTGAGTCTCATTGTTAATCTTTCTGTGTTATAGCAGTGTAGACAAAGTACAGGATCTTCACATTGCTGGGTTAATTTTCTGCATTTCATAGTTATTTTTTTTCAAATCTCAAAATCTGCTTCTTGTCAATTACTTAAATAGATTGACCCCGGGGAATGAAGAAGAAGGAATGCTGAGATCATTATCTTTTCAGAAGAGTTATAGAACATCCTTTATATTCTTTTTTTTAAAATTTCATTTTCAGCAATCTTTGTTTAGGTAAATGGTCATTATTTTGACATGCACTTCAACAGTTTCTAGCAATCTATTCTAGGTCTTCCTTGTCTGCAAACCACCCCCACAGTCCTTCCTGACCACCAAACCCCAAATTTAAGACATGAGAGATCTAAGTGAATCTCATTTTCCACAAGCCGCTCATAGTAGTTTTTGGATATCTGAAAATATAGTAACAATCCTCTTTTGATATCTGTCCCTTCTCCACGGTAGTAAACCGTGGGAAACAGTATACTCAACATGGCTCAACCAGTTCAGAATAAAGAGGCTTATGATTTCACTCGTGACGGGTTGCTGTTTATTCAGACCAAATCGAATTGGGCTTTTCAAGGTGGCTACCACCTGTAGGTTTATACACATTCCAACACATTATTTCTAATGTGCAATTGCTGATAAGCTTATGCATCTCATAACTAATTGTGGTACCTGTGTATGAGAATTTACATTCAATTTAGCAAATGTTAATCTTTTAATTTCAGCTTGTCTTTTAAACTTCAAAAATCCTTTCTGAATCGTAATTCAGAGAACACTCTTCTCCCAACCAAAATTCATTAATACTAGATTATAAATTTGAATATTCTACCTTATATGTTGTCAGTTGAGTCACTGATGACAGGGTTTGAGTAGAAAAGGTCAAAAAGAAAGCCCTATGAATTACCCTATGGGACCGTTATTCAGGTCCACGTCAACCCATCAGTGAGTTCTATTTGACTCCAGTTGGTCAACTGATCGCATCAGCCTAATTGTACTATTTTTAAACTGCTTTCCATTCACCATGGGTGCATAATAAAAAAGTCAGTCAAATGTTTTGATAAAATCATTTCCTGGCCTGCCAGTTCATTAAACTTTTGTAAAAGCTCATGAGATTAGTTTAACATAATTTCTTCTTTGTGAATTCAGCCTGTATGTATCAGTTACTGCTGCTAATTGTTCTTAAAATATCCATCTAATAATACATTCTAGAGATCTTGCAGTTTACTATGTCAGGGTCAGGACATCTTCCCTCTTTTCTCCTCTCTGAAACTAGCCAAAATAAGGCAAATTAGTTATCAAAACTAAACTTGTCATTTTTGCTCCCTTGATTTCAGCGCTGGGGAGGAGGGAATCCAACCCAAAGCCTCGAGTATGCTGAACAAATGGTCTCCCACTGGGCTACATCCACCACCGGAAAACCTGATCTTTGATGTAACTGGAAAGCTTTCCTAACCTTGATTCTTAAAAGTAGCAATTCTATTGCATACACAGTGAAATTCAGATCAGGATGAAGACACTACTAAGAATATCTGCTGCTCTGGGTTTCAGACCAAGAATAAAATTTCAGAAAGTAGATGTCATGGCCTGTGAGAAAAACATTTTCTTGACTTTTAAATAAAATCAGTTTCAGTCTGGTTCGTAGTGAGAACGTCCTGGAATTCTGTTTGAACAACACACAATGGCAGAGGAGGTAGAGACTCGAAAATTAATCCGTGTAACATGAGAGGCGCACACATAGGCACATCTGTACCAGATGCGGAGTGCTTTCCTAGGAGCAGGGAAAGTTCTTGCTGGGTAGAAGCAGAATCGTGATAGGGAAGAGGACTCAAAACAGTTTACACAGACAAAGGTGATGACCAAATCACGAACTCTCTACTTCTCACTAGTATCCTGCTCACTCTCTGTCACACCCAAAAAGGGTGTTCCACAGAGGAGGGCTAGCAAACAAGCCCTACAATGTAACTTTAAGTAGTAACTGAAGACAGATGATGTGATGCTAATGCAAAATAGGTGCAAATGGAAGAAAAAGGATTATTGGAGACTACACAAAAGAAGCATAATGCATGAAAATTAAGTCATGAAAGATAAAATATGTAAGACAAAACAATTGTACCATATAAATAAAGGTGAATAAACACTGTCGAAAATACAGGATATGCTTCATTTGGAGGGAAAATCAGATGTAAAATAAAGAGTTAAAATGTAGTTGAGAAGAAATGGTAGGCACAGAAGAGCAAAACAAGCTTTATGACATGCTTATTCCCTACTTCTGGGAAGAGAACTGAAGACAAATGTTTCCAAGAAAGCTTTCCAGAAATATAGAAGGTAATTCATCTATAAACTTAAAAGACAATATAGTATCCTAGGAAAAATCAGTGCATGGTGATCAGGATATATCCTTGTCAAGTAACTGGACTTCACAAATAAAATCTATGTTTATGTGGACACCTAGACCATGGTATCAAGTCTTCTATGCTATGAGAAATTTTCATGCTGGCTCTAAATATCTGGATAACAATATTGAGTGCCAGAATTAAGTATAGAAACCATACAGGATCATCAGATAAAAAAAATCTGACCCACAAATTGTATAACAGCCAAACTATAATTCAATAATAAACATAACAGACACAGTTTACACATGCAAGAAAGTAGGAAATATGGTTTCCACGAGACCTTCTCAAAGAAACTTCTAGAAGTGAGCCTTGAGATAACTAAGCAATGAATAGAAAAAGGGATAAAAGAAAAGAACTTATTTAACAATAGAATAATAACTAAGCAACTATAGGAATTTTGGTTGCATAAAGGGTTATAAATATACTAAAGCTTGACAAGGCATAAGAGCAATAGAACAAAGTTGGTGATAAAAAAGAGACTGCTCGAGAGATAAGGTAAGACAAACATACTGATTTCCTTGTATCTTGTAGTAGATGGGTGATTTTTTTTCATAGCTAATAAATCAGTGTATAAAGGAGTAGATATGTACTAGAAGCACAAAAATAATAAAAGGTAAAGTAGATGGAGGAAACAGAGATAAATGTTTTTCTTCTTTGTTTATGGAAAAGTTAGTAGGGTCTATTTAAGTAATTCAAGTCTGCTCCAAATTTTACCAACTCCGTACTCTATGGAATGAATCTTTTTCCCAAGTTTGAAAAATATACATTAGCATTTCTCCACAATTCTTTGATAAGTACTGGAATCGTTCTGGAATCAAGTCTGCTAGTTCTCAGCACAGCAGATAATCTTTATCTATGTCTAGATACCTGAACTCATTCACAGTGTCCAGGGAGGACAATCTCGATTTCATAGTATTCACAGTTCATTCCTACCAATCTCATTGGTTTATTTCCCTTCTCTTCTTTCCCGTTCATGCAGTAATCCAACCAATGTTCATTCAGCTTTCACCCAGTCAGATGCTGTTCAGGGATGTAGGAGAGGCCCTGCACTCAAAAAGCTCACAGTCTAGCAAAGAGGCATACCTAATAACTTCAATACATCTCTTAATATCAGGAGCATCTGCCTATGTAACAGCTAAATTTATCTGGATAGTTCTGGAAAAGTTTTCTGGGGAAAACAGCATTTCATTAGGTAGTGAAGAATGAGTTTGCACTAGGGAAGGGAAGAAAACATTTCAGGTGGAGGGTATGAAACAAGAAAAGATCCAGAAGGAATGATGACCAGGTTGGTTTGAGCATGATGTGATATGAATGTACTGGAAAGCAAAGGGCAGGGATTGTTCTCTGGATTGAAGTGGGGTCCAAGCTTCTGGGTTACACTGTAGGTAGCAACGACTTTGCCTTGAATGTAGCAGCGTCCCACTTAGGTTTGATTCCAGACCACAAGACATGAAACCCCTAGCGAAGCTTGACCTTTCCTTCGACCCAGGTTGCCAAGAAACACTCCCGTTGAGAACCTGGATTGCCAACCCCAGTGAATAGCACACAGCCCTGCCCAGTTGCCGCGGGCCATGAGCTGCCCACTCCTGGTCCCAATACAGCTCTCTTAGGGTGTGCTTCCCAGCCCCTCCTGTGCGGGCTCTCACCTTCGTCTCCACGGCCTCCGGAGCCTTCTTGCCTTCCCAAGCCCAGCTCCTCTTGGTGAAATAGTTGACAGTGGCGAACTCAATCAGAGCAGAAAACACGAAGGCATAACAGACGGCTATGAACCAGTCCATGGCCGTCGCGTACGCCACTTTAGGTAGCGAGTTTCTGGCACTGATACTCAAGGTGGTCATGGTCAGTACCGTGGTGACACCTGGGGAGAGAGAATATGACAGCAGTTGCACAGGGAGGACACTGAGCATGTGATTATTGAGACCATCTACTTGGAAGAAGGAAATTTATGAGTGGAATACAGAGAATGTCCATGCTGAATGCGTTCACCCACTGACCACCCCAGAGAAACCCTTCCAAGGAAGCTTTCCTGAAACACGGAAGATAATCAGATGATAATTTAAAGGGCAATATGGTGTCCTAGGAAAAATTAATACATGTTGATGAGGATATATCCTTGGAAGAGAACTGGACTTCGTGAATAAAAGACATATTTACACAGGATTCCAGACCATGGGATCAAGTCTCCTTTCTCATGCTAGCTCAGGAATCGGACCTGGAATGGACAGAGGAATAGGAATCGTCATGGCTGCATTTTGAGCAGTGTTCTGTGGCCTCTGCTTAAACATTTTGACGAAGAAGTGTGTAAGACATTTCATTGTAAACTGCTTTTAAGTTAGAAAAATCTTCTTTTGCAGTTGAAACCGGTCTTCTCCAACTACACAGTCTCAAAGTGCCTACTGTGACACACAGCAAGAAAATAATCTGCTCTCTCCTCTCCAGCATTTGAGAGGGTGGCTGTGAACATGGATGTCAGTGCTCTCCTAATGAGCTCCTATTTCCTTTTCTTCAGATGGTATCTCAATATGTAGCCCAGGCTTGCCTGAACCTCGAGAGAACACCCCTGCCTCAGCCTCCCAGGTGTGTTGGGATTAAATGTGTGTGCCACCGCGTCCAAATACGAATTTCTCTCGTTCACCTCCCTTCCGTCCTGGTAGTTCTCTTTGGAAGAGCCCAGAACTGAGCCCAAGACTCAGGATATGGTCTGGAGTCAGCAGAATTTTTAATTCTTTCATTCTGGATTGTCTTCTGATAATGCAACTGACTAAAATGAAAAGTGCTTTGACCAATTGCCTTGCACCCTAGGTCTCTACTGAGCTTCCTTGACAAAGTATTCCAAAATGTACGTCATGTAAGGTGTGGGAGAATTGGAGCTTGCTTTTAGATCAATTGCTTCTATTTTCCTTTCTTCACTTTTAACATAGTTAAAGTTGATTTAAATCACATACTTTTACTAACTAGTGTACATTCGTGATATGTAAATTACATTCCCCTTACTCCCCTCCCTTCTCTAGACCTCCTTCCCGTCTCCAGAGTCCATTTCTCTGTTTCCGACCATCTCTCTCTTGTTTTGCTCTTTAAATTACCTACATTTTCGGTTTCTTTTAAAGCCTTCTTGTGGTTTAGATATGGATGTGAGCCATATGGTGTTGGGGTTAACAGTATAAGCTTTACAGTCAGCCCAAGCTCAACAGAAACCTGGAAAATCCCACTAACTAGTAATATGATCTTGAACAAGCTGTTTTACACTACTAGGCCTCAGTTTCCTCGTGTGTAAAATGGGGATACTGTATTAACAGCAGGCAGTAAAGAGATCTGTTGGGAGAATGGAATGCGATGGTATGAAGTCTATAGTGCAGTACTTGATGTGAAGTACTCCATAAATAGCGTCTACAGTTGATAATATTATTTTATTGATATTTCTAATAGTACTGTCGTAAGTAGTAGTATACCATTACATTGTTATAAGTTTATAATTGTTCGCAACAATTATCCGGTCTTAAGGAGTACCACACTAGAAGTTGTAAGTTCTGAGTGTTGCTGCTGGCTCGTTTTGCATCTCGGCAATTTCCTTAACCTCTCTGATCCTCCGTTCTCCCCACCATCAGCCTGTCTATGACTGTCACCTGCTGTCCCTATCTCCCTGGCTTCTGATAACGCATCTGAAGGGGAAGGCATGTCGGGCCCTCTTTCCGAGTACTGAAATGCTAAAGAAGATGGGAAACGTGAGCCTCGAGAACCTGGGTCAAGTCCTAATGCGCCAAGAGATGCTGTGTAGAGAAGCAACAGGGAAACACTGCCCCTGGCGTCTCTACCCAGAGTCGGCCCCGTGCCCTGCGGCCTCTGAGGCTTCCTCTCCTGTCTTGCTGCACGGAACACCTTCCTTATGTGTGTGCCACATAAATGAACATCTATACTGGAAGGGACTCCATGCGATGCAAATGGAGACCCCGAGGAGAACCTCAGCACGCTCTCGGCAGGGAGCCATCAAAGCTGATTAGCAAGTTCACTTTTAAGCCATGTAAAGAATCAGTCACCTACCGAGTAGCTGTCAGTAAATGATCTGAATTTGTGCCTTGCTAAGATCTGAGAATGGACCCCAGGGTCAATAACCCTTCAATCAAACCAGGGAAGGAGTGACTCGTGGGAGAAAGAAGCTTCTTCATTCAGGGCTATGAGCAATGCAGTGCTGGGGCTTAGCTGGCGAGAACTGTACTGCGACACCAGCACGCCAATGCCCATCTCATAGGGTTTTAGAGCTCTGGCCTCTGGGGTTTAATTAGGACTGTCATCTTACGGAGAGCTCTTAGCAGCTCAGAGCTCGTGAGCCTCTCAATCAAGCATTTGGTGCACTCCATAGAGAGACAAAGAAATTCTCAGCGTTTCAAAGAGACTCAGCCTGTCACCCAGTGCTTCTCTTTCAGGACTCTTCTCTGAGACCTTTGTGGAAATGTCCAGAACCGACTGACTGCGCTTCCTCTGAGCATGTGTAGCACACCTGCCTGATGACAGGTGTCTGTCCTTCCCAACTGCAGGCATAAGGGCGCAGTGGGGTATTAGCCTCAGGCCCAGCCAAACGCCCATGGCTCCACACCACATTCCCCCTGCAGGGTCTTGGGGGCGCTTTTCTCCAGTAACTGTACTGCAGTTATCCGTAACACAGTTCTTCTTGCCTCCTTTTCTTCAACATAGCAACTGCCTGTTCTGTGCCTTACACAGAGTCAGGTCGCAGGGATACAAAATTTAAAACATTTCAGGCTCCAGCATTCAAAACGAGTACCCATTATCTCCCCCGAAAGTAATGAGAATGAATCATGCTTCACCCTCGCGAGGGCAAAGCTATTTAGTCACTGTCAGGCTTCATCTTTATAGGAATTAGTCAAGCTTCCCCCAAAGCAGAAGTATCATTTCATATGCCCACCAGTCGTGTTGAGTCGCAATCGCTGCTCAAGCTCTGATAAAGTCATCTTTTTAATTTTGATCACTCTAGCGTTTAAAATGATGTCTCCATGAGGCTGTAGCTTAAATTTCCCTGATAAAGCACGTCTTAAAGGATCTATTCACATGCTTATGAAGATTTGGATATACTTCTTGGTGAACTATCTGCTCATGTCCTTTGCCCATTTTAAAAATTGGATTCTAACTGCAGGGGCTCTTTATATATTTTACAATATATATCCCTTGCCAAGCTCATATGTCTTATACAGTGGGATGGTCAATATATTTTCCTGACGTTACCTTTGATGAGCAGAAATTGTTGATTTTGATTAAGCCCATTTTATTGTTCCTTATTTATTGTTCCTTTTTCTTGGTGTTGTTAATTTTTATGCACTAATGGATTTCTGCCTACCAAAAGTCACAAGATAATTGTTTTATACTTTCTTCTATGAGCATCATATTTTTAGTTTTTTATGTTTAAGTCCATGACCAATCTCAAATCTCTTAATGCCATTTTTGTAATACAGTTTTCATGTACTACTTTTAAACTCTCTCTGGCGTTACATCCATGTATTTTTCTTTTCTTTAGATCAATACCACAGTCTTAATTACTATAGCTTCTTAATCACTTGTGACACCTTGTGGGGTAAGTCCCTCCCCTTTGTTCTTCTTTAGGCGGATACTGGCTATTCTTGGCTCTTTGTACTTACATAAAAATTCTGCAGTCACTTTTTAAATTAACACTTCAAGTTGGAGGTTTTCACACCAATGCAATTACTGTAAATATGAATTCTAAATTAGTAGGAGGCCAAGTTTGAATTTAAAAGTAATTTCTCAAGGAATTCCACATTTCATATAGAGCTCAGGCCAAAATCAAAATGTTGTCATATTGTCTGTGTGCTGTAAGTGTATTTTTCTGGAAGTCTCTTACATTGAGTGCATAGCATTTCAGTGGCACTGAGTTTATAGGAAAGATGTTTGTATTAATTTTTTGGTGGCTTCTGAAATAAATGAACTTAAATTTGATGGCAAAGCAACATCAATCGGTCCTCACCGACGTCAGTAGCAGAACTCGGAAATCACTTGCCCTGAGTTAAGGTCAGAGTGGCAGCACGGCAGCGTAGTGCCTGGAGGCTGTGGAGCAATAAGCCAGCCTCCACAGCTGCACGACTTGGATTCCTTGTCCACTGGGCCATCTTCCTGCTTCTTCAACGTGAGCAGAGCACCTGCCACTTTCTCCTGCTCCCGTTATCATCTGCTTTCTTGTGTTCAAATACCCCTCTGCTTCCCTCATAGACGAAAACCTGTGGTTCCACGTGTGGTCCCTCCAGATTGCACAGGATAGTGTCCCCAGCTCAAGGTCTTTCCTTTAATCCCACCTGCAGAGTTACTTTTGCCACACAAGCTCACTTTCATGAGTTCCTGGAACTTGCAGCCCTCATCCAGTCTACCACAGTAATTTTTCCTTTATAACCTTTAACTTTAGTCAGGCTCAATGCCTTTGTGTATGACCCTAAAATTCAACTCTTGTTGCCAAAACCAGTGATCCATCCACTCATCTTCTTGTGACAAGGATACCATTTTGTGTGATCAACCCTCCGGTTTTTAGTTCCGTCTTCCCTTTCGGCCTTCTGAGCATTTCCTTTAATGTTTCGGTGCCCAGATGTTAAGTTAAAGAATATTTTCTTATTTAGATTTTCTAGGATTTGTAGAAGAAGGGTTTTCAGGCTTTTTGCTTTGTTGTATTTCTAAAAATTGACACTGCTGGCTCACTCCCATATCGCTTCTGCTCTCTGCACTTTGCTAAGAACTGTTCTCATCAAGATCATAAACATCTAAATATATCATAATACCCCACAGACAGACAGTTTCTGTCTCCATCCTCTAGGAACTCACAATAGGATTCACCCCAGATGGTTACTTCCTGCTTCTTAAACACTTTCCTCTCTTGCCTTGTATGAGGTCATACTTTTTTGGTTCTTTTATTTTTTTCCTGCTTTTCAAGTTATTCTTACTCTTCCTCCCTGTGGTCCCCTCCTAGACCTGACCTGAAGTATCACTTCTCCAGGAAACACCAAGTGCTGTTTATTTAATTAATGACAAAAGTACAGCTCCAGGGTATTGGAAATGCTGTCTGCGTGGGTACCCAGTACACCCAAGTCTAGCTTCACTGTCTCCATTACCAAGAGGCAGCTTAGTAGCCTAAAGGAATTAATTAATATTTATCTCCTAACATCACGTAGTGAGAAAAACAGGCAGAAAATGTTTCATGTGTTTTAAGTCTCTGAGGACAAAGTGCTAATGATATGCAAAGCTCTTCCTAGACATCACTAAATTCACATTGAAGGAGGTTTCTCTGGCTGTAGGTACCGTTGAAGAATACTTCAAGTCATGTGCAGCCTTTGCTGAATATCAGCTAACTCATACTGCCAAAAGCATCAATGTCAGACGATCATTAAACACCAGTTTTATTTAAAAGCCCCAGATCACATCTCTGATGTCAGTTTGGTTCCTTCCTTTACCTTCTCCAATCTGCACACACATTCCTCTCTTTCTCTCGGAAGGCTCAGTTCCCTCCGATCTCCTAGGGGCATGCCCGACTGAGACAGGAAGCATTTCAGTAAGTTTACTACTTCAACACTCTTCTCTTCTTCCTATTGTCTTGTTAAGAATTCAGTTGCCTAAAATCAAAATACTGAGGTTCCATGTTACTCCAGTAAGAATGGCTGTCATCAAGGACCCCCAAAACAACAGATGTTGGCAAGGTTGTTGGGGAAAAGAAACACTTGTACATTGCTGGCGGGAATGTAAACTAGGGCAAGTACTAAGGAAATCAGTATGGAGATCCCTCAGGAAACTAACAATGGGGATTACATTTGACCAGCTTTCGCTGTCCTGGGTATCTTTCTGAAAGAGTTAAAGTTATCGTGTTACAGAGATACATGCATATCCATGTTTACAGTGGCACAACTCATAATAGCAAAATCTTGGAAATGCTTTATACGCTCATCAACACATGAGCGAAGAAAGAAGTGGTGTGTATGCACAATGGAATGCTACTCAGCCATAAAGAAGGATAAGTGTGAATTATTTGTAGGAAAATAGATGCATTTTGAGACTATAATGCTAAGTGAAATAAATCAGGCATGGAAGATTAGATATCACATTTTTCCAAGATGAGAAATCCAAAATGTAAATAATTTAAGAACAAAATAAAGGAGAGATGATAGGACATGGGGAGAAAGACTTTGTGGAGCTGGGAAGGGGCTCTGGGGTGGAATGTGTAGGAGACGGGGGAAGAGGGAGTAAAATGATCAGTGTGCAATATGCACATGTACCGACACCCCAAGATGAATGCAATTATTCTGTATGGCAAACATATATAATGAAAAAGGCTAAAAGAAAGAATTTAGATGCCTGAAATCTCAAAAGCTGCTGCCTCAGTTACTGCCGCTGGGCTCTGCTGTTGCTCCTACGCCTCTGGGAGGGGTTCCTCCACGTTTCTCGCCTCTGCCCTCACACTCTCTGCAGACCTCACTAATATCTCTTCCCCCTTCTTTACAAAACAGCACTTACCAAAGACTGTGCGCGCAGGGACGGACTCTCTGTTGAGCCAGAAAGACACTTGGGACAGAATGACAGTCATGATACATGGCAAATAGGTCTGGATCACAAAGTAGCCAATTTTTCGCTTGAGATGAAAGTGGGTTGTCATGACGACATATTCCCCTGGAGAAAGAGTAAAATTTGTCGGTAAGTAGTCATACGAATATTGCTAAAGCAAGTTTGCCTTGATTTCAATCCATGAGGTTCCTTAATCTCCACTCAACACAAGACACATTATTGGAACCTCCCAAGCTCACATAACCAGAGGTCTTTAATAATCGTGAAACAGTGTTCTTTTGGTGTGAAACACTGGCAGGATGCACAGGCAAATGTCGAGTCGGCAGGTTTCTGGATTTGTCAGTACTGTTTTGCAGAGTTGACTCCTCCATTCTCCTAGAGTCACTCTTTCCACAGAAACTTCTAGAAACCAATATTCTTCTTGTCTCCATTCCACTTCACTGCCCACTCGTTCCCAGTCACCTTTGCTGGCTCCTTTTTAATTTCTGGACATTGCATGACATCCAGACTCAAGGCTTAGACTTTTCTGTCTGTCACACTTACTCCCTAGAGTTTTACCTCC
The DNA here is from genome assembly GCA_004027295.1 of Dolichotis patagonum. Taxonomy (NCBI): domain Eukaryota; kingdom Metazoa; phylum Chordata; class Mammalia; order Rodentia; family Caviidae; genus Dolichotis; species Dolichotis patagonum. The sequence goes on along the minus strand of PVJX010007171.1, from coordinate 31,026 downwards.
AAACTGTGTCTTTGCTATATTAAACTATGATGTCTCCCGCATATATCTTCCACCTGGACTTCTTACTTTTTGGGGTTGAATTGTGCCTAGAAAGTCATGGCAAATTACCCACCCATAGTACTTCAGAATGTGATCTTATTTAAAAGGATTATTGCAGATACAATTATAGTAATACCTCAGTTTAGAAATGCTTCTATCCTGGAGCAATTCAGTTTGCAAACAAAAGCACTGGCAAAATTTTGCTTCTGTCGGTAAACCCTGCATTGAGTGATAAACACAGTCATGGCCATCTTCCCCAGAATCATGGAAAGAATCAAGTTTGTGAACCAAGGCACCACTGTATGTAACACGAGGCCATCTGGAGAGAAGTGGGTCTTAATCCAACACGGCCGATATTCTCACAAGGAGAGAGACAGAGGGCAGACATCATGAACGGCAGCAGCAGAGTTTGGGCTGATGGATTCACCATGCCAGCCCTCAGCAGCACCTAGGAAGAGGCAGGGGGCAGGCTCTCCCTCAGAGGCTCCAGAAAGAAAGAACCCTGCCAGTGCCTTGATTTCTGAACTTTGAGCCACCAGATCTCAGAGACAATGAATTTCTGTTGGTCAAACTTCCCAGTGTGTGAAATCTTAGTAAAGGAGCCATAGAGTCCCCTACACACATGTGTGAATGCGCACACACACACACACACACACACCTATTGGACAGCATTGCTGTGGGATCTAATAGGCATCTTGCTGTATATGTTCAAACCTTGGTTTTTGCTCTGCCTATCCCCTATCCTCCTCCAAACTGGTTCTGCCAATGGACTGCCACATCTCAACAAATAGTAGTTCCGAAGTCCTTAAGCCAAAATCAAAATCTTTAATATCTTTACCATCATTGCCCATGTTTCCTCTCTCTGGCATGTGTGTGCACTCATGTACCTGTATACACATGTGCACACAAAAAAAATTCCATCAGCAAACTCTTCGTGGGACTTTTTCTCAAAATATATCCGTAATGTTGACCACTCTGACCAGCTTCACATCAGTCCCTGTCACCTAGAGCATGGTCCCAGCTGTCTTCCTGCTCCCCTTCCTTTTCCCCTTGCTGCCTCCTCGCTGCCTTCTCAGCCCAGCAGCTCAAGTGATCCAATTAGAGGGAAAATGATGAGAGAAAAGAAGGCAAAATGGAAGCAAAGCTTTTTTAATAAGGAAGGGAAAGGGAGTTGAAGGGAAGGTAGGGGAATGGGAGGAAAAAAAGGAATAGAGTTGTATCACGTACAGGTAAATTCCTTATAGTGAAAGTGATTGTTATGCATACCTAAAATGTACCAATAAACTTAATTAACAAACAAACAGAATCCTAATTAAGATCCTGTCTTTTATGTTGAAGATCTTCCAATGATTTATCGTTTCTCAGAGACTAAAAGCCAAATTCCTCCAAATAATCCCTGAAGACACATGATATCCAACTACTGGAATACTTATCAGATCTTAGATTTCACCTCTCTTCCCTCCGCCCACGTTGGGTTCTGGCAGGATTCCCAAACGAGGCAATCGAATGAGGCAACTGACTACTCTTAGCGCACCCACTCTCTTGTACCTAAGCCTAAGAAGCACCATCTGGCCACCGAGCCTAGCATCTAATCCATATTCTGTGCGTGTTCACATCTTGTTTACGTGGTCATGAGAGATACACATAGGAAACTTGTCATTTAGCAAAGGATCTCGTAGAAAAATGTGGAACGCTTTCCTCAATACAACTTTGTAGTTCCTTTTTCCTTTCTGCTTTTCTTTCAGTCTGTCTTTCTCTGTCTCTTGTTCTCATCCACATTTACCTCTCTCTCCATCTCCTTCTCTGTTTCTCCCCACTCCGAAAGAATTGAGGACTCATCCTCCCTGAATGTTGGACTTTCATTAGCTTGGACAAGTTTCCCCTTCCTCATGTTAATCTCGTAATTCTGAATCTGTATTATTAGTGCTATCTCTGACCCTATGAAATAGTTAATATATAAAATATAACACATCTGACTCATAAAGCAGTTGCATTCTGTGGATCTGAAAGGCGTGCTTTTCAAATTAACCATTTGTTTTGAATAAATGAATCTATTTTTCTTCATTCTGTTTCTTTCTTTCTTTCCTTGTCTCTCAGCCTTCTTGTTTCTGCTTCAAAGAAGCAAAGAAAATTCTCCTTATTAAGAACTGAAGCCTTTCACCTGGCTGGGGAGATTTCCTCTGCCCTTGCCCTTTTATTGGGGACTGTCTGTGTCCAAGGGGAAATAGTCAAAAGGAGAGTGAAAAGGCACTTCTGTATATTCACAGGCATTCACAGCCTAGAGAGTTTCTATGGTGAAAAATTACAATTGGACTTTTAGAAAGCCGAGCAAATTAATTCATTGTATCAGTTGACTGAATAGGTTCTTTGAAAAAATACAACTCAGATATTTTTTATCTCTCTAAACTTCATCTCTACCAGCATGAGAAATGACACTTGACTCACACTGGAAGATTTTTCCAACTTCTCTGGTCCTGTTTTCACCCTTGTGAACCAGTTTATTAAGCTTATTAAGTACCAGCTATGTTGTGTGTGAAATATTCAAGGGTATAATGTGAAACATAACACGATGCATATGTAGTAACACAGTAGTTATCTATGGATCAGAAATGCAGAATGGTTTAGCTGCTTGACGGTGCACATAATAGTGTATTTTTCTGAAGTCCTCTCTCTCCTTCCCCTATTGCGTCCTCTCTCTGTTTCTCTTACTATGAAGCCTGACCCTTGAAGTGGTTTGGGGATTTTCCCTCCTGCCTGTGCACGCCAGCTCCAGCCTGTTAAGCTCCATCTCTGTTAAGTGTGAAATATTTGAGGTTACAATTGAAGACACATTCTCAACTTAACTAGTTTCTAGGGTTGTGAAACACACAAGAGGAGTTTTAAAATAGCCTGGCAAATTAACTCATTTTACAAAGCAAGTGAATATATTTTCTTAAACCTATGTTTGGTATTTTTCCATCTCTCTAGCTCTGTTCCTTCCTGTATATCTTGCCTTGTATTTTTTTGTAGTTTCCACCTCTCTGATCTCTCTCCACCCCCTCCTGTTTTCTGTTTGGTCTTTTCTATAACCTGCACTACACACATAGAGGTTATATACACAATGACAACAACAATAAAACTGTCATGCTAACAAGTGAGCAAATTTTTGGAATGATGGATAAATAAGAACATGAATTCTGAACTGTCCTCCTAGAAATTAATGCAATACTTCATCAAACAAAGGGAGATTGAATCTGTGCTGAAAATTGGAAATGGTTTCAACAAACAGCCGCAGATGTTGAAGACTCCCATTCATTTATTTAACACATATTTGAGTCTGGAGCGAAGTGCAGGGGTTCTGTGCATGCAGCCGCTTCATGCCGAGAACAGACAACATTGGGAGAGAAAGCCAGTCATTCCAAACCCAGTTTCCCATTCATATTCTGGACCTTTTATGGAGAAATATTTTCAGGCTTCAGACGGGAATGCTCATAATTTATAGTCACAGTGAAACAATATACATATATGTGAGACAATAATATTGGCATGGTTCCTAAATCAAAAGGTAGAAAAAGCGTGCAGCAAAATCTCTTGTGTCTCTTCCTAGAGTATCATATATTCATGACACAATAGATGTGATATATGATGTCTATTCTATAGACATGCTGTGTTCAAAACTGGCTTGGAAACATTTGTCTACATTAATTAAAACAATGTGGTACAAACACAGAAGAGAGATAACGTGAATGAAAATAATGACTGGGGACTGGGGACGTAGCTCAGTGATACAGCAGTTGCCTCCATGAACAAAAGACTGGTTTAATGCCCAGTAAAGGAAAGAGAGAGAGAGAGAGAGAGACGTTTAGATATGAACCTATGTGTCTGAACATGGGGGGATTTAGTGCATGATAAATGTAGCATCTTTTTTTCTTTAATTTTTCTTTTTGTCTTTTAGAGACAAGATCTCACTATGCAGTTTAGGCTCAATTTGAATTCGCTTGCAGCCAGGCTGGCCTCAAACTCACAGCAATCCTCTTGCCTCAGCCTCTCGAGTGCTGGGATTACAGGTGTATGCCATCAAGCCTGATTCGTAGTATTTCTTATTTATTTATTTATTTATTTATTTATGGAGCCAGGGTCTCATTATGCAGTTCAGGCTGGCCTGGAGCTCACCTTGTAGCCCAGGCTGGTCTTGAACTCACAACAATCCGCCTGTTGCCTCCCAAGTGCTGGCATTACAGGCACACACGCCACCTAGCTTGTAGCACTTTAAATCAATGACGAAAGACTAGTCCCTAGTGAATATTGGTACAGTAGGACGCCTCACCTCGTAATGTAAATCAAAACAAATTCCAAATATAGTTGCATTGTAAATTTTTAAAAATGTAAACAAAAAATACCAAAATGTATAGGTAGGATGTCAGAAGGAGGGAGACAACAGGAGGCACCAGCGAGTGAGAAGCTATGCAACTGCAGGGGTTGGAGATCTGCAGAACAGAGGCAGGAAAGCAGGCGGTGGGCTGAAAGTCTGCACATGGGATAGTTACACCTCCACGGACACACGACTCTGAGATAACCTCACTCTCCCAGGCCGAGGAAAGCCCAAATGCTCACTTTGGGACGCTGGAGAATCTTTCTGTGGAGAACGAGGGCAGTTTCAGTGGATGGTTAGCCCCTAGGTAAGAAAGGAAATCCCCCAAAAGGGCGTATTTACACACTCTGCGTGCCCGTAGAAATATACTTTTATGGTTGTCAACTTTAAAATCAATCTATAGAGAAAATACTGAAGATTTAATTATAGGTATAGAACTGTATTTGTTTCCTATCGATTACCAAATTTATTTCCTATACTTTTGGAGATCAGCATTCTAAAATGGGACACCAGTATTAAAATTGAGGTTTTTAAATTTTAATAAATTAGTGATACATAAACATGAAAACTTTACACATTAATGAGGAAACATATTGTTTTGATACACGTGTACATGGGTGGGAGAGCTGCACTCTTTTCTGGTGGTTCTAGGCTTCTAGGGAAGGCCGCCTGCATTTGCTGGCTTGTGGCCCCATTTCCAACTCTGAAGCTGGCAGCTAAGCATCTTTACTCATTTGCCTTCTGACTTTGGTCTTCCTGTTTCTCATTTACAAAACCTCTTTGTGATTAGGTTGGATTTATCTGTGTGGTTCAGGATAATTTCTTCATTTCAAAATCAGCATACAGGGAAGACTGACTCCATCTGTAACCTTAACTTCCCTTTTCCATGTAATCTAACACGTTTACCAATTCTGGGATTAGAACATGGATCTCTCTGGAGGGTTGTTTTTCTGTCTGTATCAAAAACCAAATGTGCATTATAATCTGTCTTGACAGTGGAAAGAAAAATTTTAGCTGTGTCCATGGCAAGCAAGAAAGAGAGCAGGATGTGAAGATGAAAGGTTGACAGGACAAAAAATAGGTAATTATTATATCCAGCTATCACAATTTAGAATGAATATGGCAGAGCAGAGGGAATGTAGGCATAAGTGAAGTGAGCTATACACTCATACAGCTCAGGTGGAGAGTCTGTGCTTTACGTCCAAAGGTGAAAAATGAAGAAATAACAGCATAAATTCATTAATTATAATTATGGAGAGAACCACCAGAATCAAAAACTGGGGAGTAAAATAATTTATTATGTGTGAGCCATGATTTCCTCACATGTAAAGCTGGGATAATAATACCAACCACCAAAAAGTGTCGTTAAAATTTTAAATGAGTTAATAGGTGTCTGCAGGGCAGAGATTTTTATGAATTGCATGCTTAAAAATTCATCCATTAATTCCATCACCTCATCCTTATAGTAGTCTGATTAGTCTCAAGAAAATGAAAAAGAGCATCCTGTTGCATTTGTCTGCTTGGGCATCTCGAACAAAGGACTCCAAAGCGGATAGGTTAAAACAAATCCAACTTATTACTGACAATTCTAGAGGCTAAAAGGCTGAAGCTGAGGTAACAGTAGGTGTGTGTGTGTGTGTGTGTGTGTGCACGTGCAGCCACTTTCCCTCTTTTCATAAGACAACAGTCATATTAGATTAGGGGCCACCTTACTACAGTATGACCCCATCTTGCCTAATTATATTTGCCATGATACTATTGCCAAATAAGATCACATTCTGAGGTATTCAGGTCAGAAATCCAACATGGTTTTTAGGGAGGCATAATTCAATCCGTAATACCCATTTTGCCCAGGGTCACGGGAAACTGGCGAGCTCATGCACTGATAATGGGAGTATGAATTCTTTAACCTTTCAGAACAGCAGTTTGTCAATATGTATTAAAATTTCAAAAATAGGTCTACTCTCTCACACAGCAATCTCAATATTCTGTCTGCATACTACGCAGATAATTACATGGGAGCAGGATGCTATATGAATGAGGACGGTCTTCACAGTTTTGTTTATAGCATTAAAACAAAACATAGGAGTACATAATTGGCTAAATAGCTGATGATTAATATACATGAGGCCATTAAAATGAAGATGATGTTTTGCTAAATTTCACAGTGAAATGCTGTACTTCCCACTGACAACAGCACACATATTGTTAAGAAGTTTCAGGGCCTGGAGGAAGGTAATTTAAGTTTGTTTCATTTAAAGCAACCAAAACAGGTAATAATGAATGTATGCTAATTCTGATTGTTAACACATTATTACTATATTTTGTGTTCCTTTATTTGGATCCTTTAGTGACACAAAAATGTGTTTTAATATAAAATTGAATAGAAGCAGTATATAAAATAGTGTCAGTGATATAGCTCCACTTATATTAAACATATTTATATAAAATAGAAAGAGAATATCCTTAAATGTCAAAATATTCAATAATTTATTAACGTACCAAAATATTCTAGGAATATATTCTAGAAAGTGGAATTAAAGAGTACAGTTGTCCTTCTGTATCCCTGGAGGTTTGATTTCAGCAACTCTGGCTAGCAAATCCATCAATGCTCAAGTCCCTTGCATGAAATGGCATAATTTTTGCATAGAACGTATGGGTATCCTCTCCTATACTTTACATCATCTCCAGATTGCTTCTAATATCTGGTATGAGGTAAATGGTATATAAATAACTTTCATACTGTATCCTTTAGGGAAGAATGACAAGGAAAAAAGCCTATACATGTATGGTACAGATGACATTTTTAAAATCATGTTTTAATACGCTTAGTAAAATACAGAAAGCTGACTATATTTTAATTTCCAGTATTAATTTTCCTATCATGAACATCTGTTTTGCCCATTTGATTAAGTAGGAGCAGTGGGTTAACCAAGGAAAATGGGCCAATTATTGAGCTCAGAAGTTCAGTGGCATAACTGCCTGCCTGACAAACTCAAGGTCCTGAGTTCAATTCCTGGTACCAAAAGAAGCTGATTTTAGATGGGTAGTCAGAGGAGGGATGAGGATTTCTAAAGTATTTTTGTCCTTCAAATCCACTTTAAATGTTACCATTTTCAGGTACTCAACCCCAGTCCTAGGGTGTACGCAGAACGGGACAGACAAAATGACATGCAGTAACATCTTGAGATAATAGCATATGTCCAGGTAATGAAACAAAAGCACATGAGTACCCTACTTCATATGTAATCGTGGATTGTCAGAGACCAGCGTTGCTTGAAAAATAATGCTGAAAGCTCCCATCTTCACACAACAAAGTGGCTATGTAACACGTGTGCCCCAAAATATATCCCATCCTGCCAAATACTCTCAATTTCATTGGGTTTTTGGAATAGCACCTTCTTTAGGCTTCTAGGACTACTCGGTTTACAAATTGACAAATTTTTAAGGCTACAAAAGGCGAATCCAGTTCCATTTGTTTGTATCTAAGAATTAGCTAATGGGAAGACCTGGCAGGTTTTACCAAGCGATGTATTTTTCTGATCCATTTGAGAAAATAACTGCATGGCCAACACACAGCTGTGTGGTGACCTCCAATGCGATTATTAATGTGCTGCCTCCACACTGGCAGAGTTAAGCAAATGCCTTCATGAACTATTTAGGTTCAAAACTCTCCAATCCCACCACCACATCTTCCCTCTCTGTTTTCTTTTCTACCATAACTACTTTGAACTTCTGCCTAGTTCCCCAAGAAGCAGCAGGCATTGTGCTTAGGGTTAGGGTTTACCTAAGAGTTAGTCTGCCTGCGCTGGATTTTGGCTCTGCCGTTACATAACTGTGTTACGAGGGAAGTCACTGAACATTTGCGTGTCTCGGTTTCCTCGTTATAGCAGAACCTCTACCACACCACTGTTGTAAAGCACTTAGGATAGTGACTGCATGTGGTACAGGTTGTTGAATGAAGTAAATAAATACCTGTACTAGACCGTATGATCTCCGTCCCAACAACATGACCCAACAGGTCATACTGATTCAGGCGAGATCCATCCTGCGCCACTTCCACGGACTTGTTCTTCCCAAGAGTCCAAGAATACACCACTTCGGCGGTTGTGTAGGCATCTAAGACAGAGAAACGTCAGGAAGGACAAGTTGAAGAGAAAGGAAAATGATGGTCATAATACTCAACTCACCTGAGATTTAAATACAACTTCCTGCCCCCAGAAGATCTGAGTATGTTTCTCTCTGTAATTGAAATCCTTCCACTCCACTAACACCCATATAATGACACTATTTTATATATCACAAACACAGAAATGGACCCAAAGTAGTCTCTCCCTCCACTGACTCACTGCCAATAACCTTTCTTTCTCTTAAAAGCTCAACATAGGGTTAGGAGAAGAGTGACTACACGTTACCTCATGAAGATGGCACAAACACAAATGCCTACAGGGGCCAGATACTACCTCAAATGAGTGAATCAGGCTAGTTGCAAGGAAAGTAAAATGCCAGAGAAGTAATAAAATTTTCTTTAATTAATTACGGGCTGAGCACGCAAGATAAAGCTAAAAAAACCTCAGCCTAGTGGTATTTTAAATTAAAGAATGAAGAATCCAAATTAATGACAGCAATAATTAATGATCATCATTTACTTTTACCAGTTACTTATTACCACACCGATGTGCAAGCCAAAAACTTGACAATTTTTCTTTTGCAACAGGCTGTTAGTGTGAGATCTTATATTTGGATTTCCAGGGTCAGTTTCTTAGAGGAGTAAGCTGATCACAGTTGCTCCTTTGTACAGTGGCTTTCACATCTGAGATGAGTAAACTGCTCTAACGTGAGCATCTAGAGCTACAGGGGGAAGCGAAAGCACCACACTGTGCGTCTCTTTCCTCCAAGGTGTGAGCTGTTTGGAGTTCACATCAGTAAGGGGTGTCTCCAGCTCACGGTGACAACTGCTGTGGCCATGGTGTGCTCTATTTAAATGTCCTGCCCAAAGCAAATAATTCCTGGCGAATCTGCCAATGAACGCCTGTGAAATATTGGTTCCTGAAAAATTCTGTAACACTGGGTGTACATTTTATAATAAATGTGACATTAGATGCACATCTCATAAATCTAACATCAGTGCTTTATACCAGCGTGCCAGTAGTGATGCACTTACATTGTACTGTTTAGGGCTTTTTTTCAGTGCAGCTAAGAAAGACAATTCTTGATTTGCTTATAATGGGCATCATGTCCCCCCTAGCCCTCCCCAAATTCTTCATTCACATCAAAATTCTCCTTAACATCATGAAAGAAATGTGTAACCCTATAGTGTTTATTCTGCTTTTATAAGCTGCAAAAGAAAATTTCACAAAAATTTAACTTTTCCACATAGTCTGCCTCATATATGGTCTCAGTCATGTCTTCAACACGGACAATACTTCTTCTTTGACTTACCATTTATGATGTAATTGATAGATCATTTATAAATTGGCCCCTATGAAGTCATTTGATGCCTGGGAAGGTATATGACTGAAAGTGTATGGCACTTTCCAGCAGCAGCACTTAATGTCTACATTCAGACACTAAACCCATTGACCTTTCGGTCTGTTTTCTTTAGGATCCAAATTGCGCACCTTGTCTATGCAGTAGTTGCCTGTTATCTGTGCTTTTGTTTTCTAACATTTCAGTTACGTGTGCTCAGTATGGTCCCCAAACATTGATGGTAAATTTAAAAAATGCAACTTATAAGTTTTAAACTGCATGCCATTCTGAGTAACATAATGGCAAATCGTGCTGCTGCTATCCTTCTTGCTCAGGATGGTAACCATCCCTTTATCCAGCGTACCAACGCTGCATACCCTATTCGCGTGTTAGTCACTTAGTGGCCATCTCAGTTGTCAGATGAAGTGTGATAGTGCACTGCTTCTGTTCAAATAAGCATTGCATAGTACCTAACACTGTGTCACGATGCCTGCGTCCTTCACGTTAGATCACTTCACTACATGGGCCTGGCATCGGTTCACACCACCGCAAAGAGTGAGCACAGGCCAAGAAGAGACTCTGAGAGCGGGTCAGAGTGAGTGACCATATTTACGTAACTCTTAGTATGTTGTAAGAACTGTTCTGTTTTAGTTTTAGTTAGCTATTGTTAATTTGTTATTGTCCCTAATTAATAAAGTAAATGTTATCACAGATGCAAATGCACAGGAGAAAACACTGTATACACAGAGTTTGGTACTAGCCACAGATTCAGAAAACCCCAGAAGTCTTGGAACATTCCTAACAGACAGGGGAGACTAATGTATACTAGTTATGGTTTCTGTGATGCCTGTATACTTTTGGTATCTGAAGTGTTGTTTTTCAACAAAAGCATACTTTGCACCCATGGTAAAGATGTCAAAACATTTTTCATTTCTATAAGGAAATGCAAACTCTCCCATCTGTTAGAAAACATGACCATCTCTGATTTTTAGTTTTTCTTTTCAATGATAGATGCAACTCTAAGAACTATTTCACATACATTCTTTTTCATTGCACCGGAAGCCCATAATTGTAAGTAAAGCAGGAGTGCAGGTGAACTGATTAATGGCAAATGGTATTGGCGCTCTTGTCTCATGGACAAAGGTAAATGAAAGAGCTTATGAGGAACAGGCAAATGTGGACCGATGTACAGGGACAGCCACTAATCAGCCTCAGCTAATTGTGATCATGGAAAACTTGAAACTGGTGTTGTCAGATCTTCTGATTTCATAAAATAATAAACAAATCTGGAGTCTTATGTGACATGTCCAAAATTTCAGATCTTGGCAGATCATTCAAGAAGTGATTACCAGTGTATATATCGAGCATATTGCATCAACAGCTGCAATTTACAACCTCTGATCAAGAGACTTCCTCTTCCAGATGGCTATGGGCTCTTGTGATTCATTCTTGGAAACAAAGCATCCTCTCTGGCTATGGTTTAGCTTGGACCCCAACTGGAAATATAACTCTTTAAACTATTATCACTAAGGAGAAAGATAACCCTTCTCAGGAATCTTTTCTTGCACGTATCTATAATTTATTTTGATAGCATGTGAAGGATGTCACCATGCTATCAGTGAAATGTGATTTCACAAGACACTTGTCCTCCAGGTGCATCCTATGCTTTCAGGCTTTCATATATATGCTTGGGATTCCTTACTCCCGCACACAGAACCACCTAGTTATGCCTTCCTACTTTTGCTACAGAGTGCTTGGAACATTCTCCGTTTAAAGGGCAAAGCAGTATTCCACCTAATCTACTTTAAGAGTTTTGACAATGTTTAAAAGACTAGAAAAGGTTTTTTGGGTAAAGGGTACACTAACGAAGCTTTTCTTTACCACTAAGAAAGAAAACAAAGTTTCTTGTAAGATTTCTGAAGTTAAACTGCGTGCCCTGAGCAGACATCCCTGAATGCCAGCCCCGAAAATCTTAGGAGATTCTGTGTGAATGTGACAATACCACACCCAATACCATCCCACAACCAAAGGTGCCTTCAAACTTTACTAGGCCTAGATGGCAAGTTGTTTTGTGCCAAAGAATTTTGAATATAGTTGAAAAATAATATATGGGAACAGAGGGATTTGTAGAAAAATACTCTTTCTGTAATATGGAAATAAAGTGGAAAAAGCATGAACCAATGAAGGAAGAGAAGTAAGAAAGAGAAGTAAATTTTTCAAAGGCAGACTGAGGGCTTGGGTGAGGACGTCCTTGGCACCCTGAAGACCCTGGGTTCACGCGTTCTGCCTCCATACAATAAAGCAAAGAAAACAAATTGAAAGATACTTGATTGAACGTTGCCTTCACACCGGACGTTGTCGGAGAGTGCACAGTCTGTTGAAGGAGATAGAGCAGAATTAGAGTGCGACTCCCAGCCTAGGAAGAGTGCCTGAGCAAGATCACCTTCGCTGCCATGCTAATGACTGTAGGGCAGGGTGCAACTGAAGCTGAGACAGCATCTACAAGGCCACCCCGGTACCCAGGCTGAGTGACTCCTCGGGCTTCCTACTTACTACTAGGCAGTGGATTGAACTGTGTGAAACAGGAAATTGCAGAATTAGGACATGTATAAGTGGCAGCTTTTCATGATGGCCGTAAATGAAAAGAACGAACTTGAAGTGCCCCAGATGACTCTGAGGTTCTGCCTTGGCCAAGCACATGAGTGATGATGGAATTCACTCACCCGCTAGGGAGCGGAATCCTTTGCTTCTTACCTTCCCTTTTTCTCTCCTTCCTCCGTGGCCCATGGGCTCCTTTGCACCTCAGCTTTTTTCCACTAGGGCCCTCCATCTTCTCCTCTAATTATTCTACTTTCCTGGAAAGGATATCTAGGAGATGATTAGAACTTTCGTATGCCTGGAATGGTTCCCTCACTATAGTTTGTATTGTTTATGATGACGTAAGTATCTCCTTGCGTCTCCCAGATGTCCCCTCAGAGGTGATTGGGTCATGGCAGCTCTGCAGCTCGCTTGCCTCGAGGAGGAGGCTGGCTAGGGGAGGTCGCTATGAGCACGAGCAGGACGGGTGTGTTCCTTCTTGGTGCTCCACCAACACTTCTTTCTCTACTTCTTGCTGCCATGGGGCGAGCAGCCTCTGTCATACCCTCCACCATGACATTTCTGCCTTGGAGCCAGCCAACCATTGACTGAATTCCCCCCAACTGTGAGCCAAAAGAAAACTCTCCTTATTTATTTATGACTTATTTATGACTCCCCTTATTGGGGGTGTCAGGTATTGTGTCCAGCAGCGGGCAAGTGATTAATACACTTTGCCGTTAGTTGCTTACCAAATGCTTTCTTTTGTTAGCTGAGCCTTGATGTGTGACAGATGTTCGGAAAATTGCAAGTAAAAAAATCCATCCACAGTAGCACAATAAGAAAGCTTGTCTTTGAATTCACATTGTGAAAGACTGATTAGATATTTGAGTAGCTGATTCACTCACTCACTCAACAAGAATTAAGGCATTATATAGTAAGGTTTTAGAGGTCAGAGGGCAATTCAGGCTAACACATGGTCTAGCGCAGAAAATGTTCCCTGTGTACTTAAGAATGATGTACATCCTGGCATTGTTGGGTGGGGTGCTCTACAAAAGTCTTTGGGTCTAGCTGGCTAACTGCATGGTTTAAGTCCTCTATTTCTGTGGTGCTCTTCCAACATAGTTGTTCTATACATTATGGGAAGTAGAATGCTGAAATTTCTAGTTATTGTTGCTGAACTGTCATCAATTCTGCTTTGCATATTTGAGGACCATCTGATTAAGTGTATGTAGCCTTCCTGCTGGGCCGCCCTTGAGTCATTACAAAATAGCATCTACAGAGTGGGGAAGAAGAGGATGGGACTAAGTCTCCCTCATCTTACTGAGCAAGCATCCACCCCTTTTGTTGAATGACACGCCTGATGTCGCTAAGAGGTTTTCGTTGATTTCCAGGGTTTGGACAAAGTTAATTCTGACCATTTTCAAAAATCATCTCATTGCTTTTATACAGAAGTAAATTTTGGAAGTCCCTACTCTGTCATTCCAGAATTGCTTCCTCACAAGCAATTTTCAAGGTTAATTTTAATTGTCTAAATACAAATTCACACAGTTAAATCACTTCTTGACATACTTGATTCAGCTCCTGGGATAGTGTACCATTAAGTGCTATCCATCAGACTGACTGAGTTATTCTCTTTTCTCTAGCTTTTCTATGTTACCATGACTCAGGAAACAGCACCTGGTCTCTTCTCTGAATATAGTCATTTCCATGGTGACCTTACTCAACCTTACAGCTTTAAATAGCATCTACAAATTAAATATCCAGTCCAGACCTCTTTCTGGACACTCTTTATATTTTCTGAACAATTTTTATGTTTTATATATATCAAATCTTGAGGAGTTTAGAAATTAACAAACTTTTTAATGCATGCAAGAATTACCAATAGATGTAAAGACATAAATTTGAAGCAATATATTGATGTCGGGTCAAAACTAGAGCTGAAAACACTGAAACGTTGGGTTTAAAGTTGGGAATTTGCCTGTATCAAGGTAAGAGTGTACAGGATCTAATTGCACAATCTCCTAGATTGATTTTGCTTAATATAAGTGTGTGCTGGGGGTTCCATATGCCACGACTGACAAATTTTTCTTCAGACTTAAATATAAATAAACCTATTTGGATGGTATACTATGTAATTATCCATGTGCTCTACAATATACATATACATATATATTACCCTGCTTGCAAACCCTGGGTGTTCTTCCAATAAATAATAGGTTTGCAGAGTAAAATAAATCCTTAAGCTGATAATTTTTATGTGTGAGTCTATCAAATTTAACTTGCTAGGAGTTCCAATGCTATTATTCAAGTACTGTCCAATAAAATCTACTGACATTTTCCAGTGTCTAATTATCCTCTATAGACTACCAGTCTTCTAAAAATACTTCTAAAATTGTTAATAACGATTAAAGTCCATTAAACATATTGGAAGTGTGGCATGACTAACGTTTAACACTGAATCTGCTGGAAGATGAAATAGGAAAAAATTGAAGACACAGGCATAAGAAGGACTTTCTGAAAAGAATGTAAATTGCACAATAAATAATACAAAGAATTAACACAGGGGATTATACCAAATGGCAAAGGGGCCGTACAGCAAGGGAAATAACCTAGAGAGTGAAGAGACAGCCCAGAATGGGGAGAGAATTTCTGGCAGCTACCACTCAGGCGGAGGACTAACACCTAGCATATATTTTAAAATCTCAAAAATTAGATCCCTAAAATAAAAGATACAAACCATGGACAAGTGAAAGGATTATCTCAAAAAAAGAACAAATGTACAATATGTACATGAAAATTGTTCAGTATCTCTGGCCATCAGAGAAGTGTAAAACTAAACGACGCTGAAGTTCTATCCTACTCTAGTAAGCATGGTGCAGCAAGGACTTACAAAGAACAAATGCTGGGAATCTTGTTGGGAAAAAGGACCCTTTCTATCTTGTTGGTGAGAATGTAAACTAGTACAACCACCATGGAAATGAAGATGGAGATTCCTCAAGAAACTAAAATTAGAAGTTCTATTTGCTACAGTTATTCCTCTTCTGGAAATCTTCCCCAAAATTTTAAAAACATCAAATTAGAGTGTTACACAAATACCCATGTTTATAGTAGCACAAGATACAATAGATAAATTATGAAAGGGGTTCAAATGCTCATCCACAGATGAATGGATAAGGAAATATAGTAAATGTACACAGTAGAGCACCGCTCAGCCATAAGGAAGGAAAACTTGAGACTTTTATAGGAAATGGGATATACCTTGAGACCATAATTTTAAGTGAAATTAATCAGATACAGAAGGCTAGATATTATGTGGTTTCTCTAATAACAGAAATCAAAAATATAAATAATTTAAAGAACAAAATCAAAGGGAGCAGTAGGAAAAAGAGGGGTCAGTTTTGTAAATATGGGGAAGGGATCTGCAGAAGAGAGATGAGACGAGGGAAAGGGGAGCAAAACTGATGGATGTTAGGGTACCTTTCAGTGTGGGCTCTATTACCGTTAACTCTGCTACAGACACAATTTATATGCCTTTTAGTATAGACAAACCGTGGCTTACGTTTGGAAATATACTCAGGACTAGAGATGCAAAGTTATCTGCTATGTGTACATGCAGCACTATTAAAAGGCCACCAGACAGGATCATAATCTTCATACCAATTTCCAGGCTTATTAGTAGGTCATGAGAATACAGATACGTTCTGTAAGCTCAACAATTTTGGTACATGTTATTTTTTGAATTTTGGTTATTTTAGTACGTAGTGCTATGGTTTGTATTTTACTTTATATTTCTGTACTAAAGTAAGAGAGAGAAAGAAAGAGAGAGAGAGAGAGATCTGCATGCAAAAATAGAGGGAAATTGGGAAGCTCTGTTTTATAATGTTACCAGTTCATTATGGTATCTAAATGTTCCCAGTTCATTACTGTATCTAAATGTGCCCCCCGTGCCTCATGCTCTCATGGGTGGGATTTTTCAGAGGTGGCTGCATCTATAGAGTGTGTGATGTCAGGTTTAAGGGCGTGTGGTGACTAAACCAGTCCACTGACGGGTTTGCACAGTCCTGGTGTAGTTAATTGGAAGGCTCTCCCTGGGCGTGAGCGCTGCCTGCCCTAAGAGCGTACAGCCCGGATAGAATATAAAGGACAGTAAGAGGGCTGTTGCCCTCGTCACTGCTTTGCTGCCTTTTGCCCACCAGGAACTGTTGCCCCTCTGCCATGCCACCCTGCCTTGAAACCAGCTGACTGTGAACTGAAGCCTTGACAAATTGCGAGCTAAGTAAACCTCTCCTCCCTTACCTTGAGGGTGCCAGGTATTTTGTCTCAGCAACAAGAAAAGTAACTAAGACACTCTTCACGACTTTGGCGACTTTTCTATTGAAACAATACGAATATTTTCTCCTGCCCTGCATCTTGTCTTTTCTCTGAATGAGGGGAATCCCTTAATTTTAAAGTATTCTAATTTTTCTTTTTCATTTTTGTGGTTAGTTCTTTTCTATGTTCTGTTTAAACAAAGTCTACCTCTTTCAAGATTCTGAAGTTGCTTTTTTATGTCTTATTGTGAGAGCTCTATTCTAACCTTTTCACATTTAACTCTGTAGTCCATATGGGATTTTTTTTTGGATATGATGTGCTATGAGTCGAGATTTCCTTCCCTCCCTCCCTCCCTTCCTGCTTTTTCCCTCTCATTTTTATTTTGTCCTATCAACAGTACCTTATCTAAATTACTATATCTTTATTTTTCTTACTTTTGAAAATCTTTTTTTCATTATCTATGTTTGCAGTACATAATGATTACATTCATTGTGGAGAACTGGTACATATACATAACACATCTGAATTCTTTTCTCTTTCCCCCGTCGCTTTTGCCAGCATCAGATTCATTTACCTTATAAATCCATATAAAGTTATTTATAATTCATACAGATCAGCAGCCAGACTAACAGGCCAAAAACATATAAAACACATAAGACAATTAATAAAAGAGATGCAGATAAATAATAGTGAATCAGATTTCATAGAAAATCCTCCAGATTTAATTTTCTTCATGATTGCCCTAACTATTCTTGGTATTTTTCTTTTTGTTGACACAGGGTCACTCTATGCAGTTCAGGCTGGCCTTGAACTCACTTGGTAGCCCAGGCAGGCATGGACCTGGCAGTGATCCTCCTGCCTCAGCCTCCCAAGTGCTGGGATTACCAGTCTGCGCCACCACACCCAGCAAGACACGTTAGTACTTACATGTGACCTTCAAAATCAGCATTGTTTCCCTGACATTATCAAACCTGGTGTTTGAATGTACTTTTCATAATGGTTTTTGATCTCATGCTGCGAACCTGGACCAGAACTAGCGACTGCCCGTTTCTCTTCAGCATCTAAACCAAACTCCCTTTAACAACCTGGAAGATTCCAGCTCATCTGGACCCCGCTTTAATTGTTAATCTCATCCTGTCCCAATGTTTTCCCCTCACTCACTCTGGCCAATGGCCACTCTGGTGTTTATTGAATTATTGTAATCTTTTTTTTTCCATTTTACCATCTTTTCTCTGAGCCATTTCTATTCCCTGGGACACTAACTCCTTACATGGCTGTATCATTAATCCCTTTACTTTACAAAAGCTTCTTTACAACTGTTACTTTTTGAATTTTTTTTCTTCCTAGTACTGGGGATTGAAACTTTGCAAATGAGACATATGCCCAGCCCTTTGTATTTTTATATTTTGAGTCAAAGTCTGCCTAAGTCACTGTGTTGCCCAGTCTGGATTTGAACTTGTGATCCTCACCAAGCACTAGGATTGTAGGTGTGTGCTAACATGCCTGCATACTGCTGAAATGTTAACTGATGTGTGATAATTGCACATGTTTATCAACAACAGTGTGATGATCAAATCAGAGTAACTAGAATATCCATCTCTTCAAACATTTATAATTTCCCCATTTGGGGAACTTTTAACTCTTTTGAAATATAAAGGAAAGTGTTGTTAACCATAACTGCCCTACCACAGTTTGGAACTGCAGAACTTACTCCTCCTCCCTAACTCTTATTTTGGCACTTGTCTGTGCCCTTCCTAGCCTCCCACACCTACTCTGTTTTCTAATAAAGTGGGATAATCCTGAGCAGTCTATTTTCAGTTTCACTGAGAACAATAACTGCCACCTAGGCATGACTGACTCGTCTTATTCCACAGTATTCGTATGTTTTCCCATGGTTCTTCTCACTTTACAACATACTTCACACTTTCTTTTTTATGCATTATTTATTTTATCTTCCACTATTACCCCCCTTTCTAATAAAAGCTCCACATGGCCAGAGGATTTTGTTTTATTTATGAATGCATTCCCACTCCTAAAATAGAGGCTGGCGCATAGGAGACAATCTGTAAATATTTGACGAATGAATGAAAAATATATCATGTATAATTATTGCAGTTTTTAAAATGTTCTATTTCAAAATACAAAGGTAAATCTAATATAGATAGGGTCACACATATTTTGGTATATTACTCTAATGACTTGATTCAAAACTTACTATGAAATTTTTAGATTCAGAACACGTAAATTCCATTCAATTTTGAGTTTTCTAATTCATTTGAAAACAGACCGTTTATTTACTCTCTCCTCTGTAAAATTTATAGCTACTGGGAAAGGCAATATTCTACAAAGTGAGCAAATATTCAGTGGCTTCCTCTGTACGATTTACTGTTGAGAATAAGACAGAAATATATATAGGTACAGGAGGAGTGGACATTTGAAAAATATGCATAAATATAGTCTCTTTGTGTGACCTTGTCTTTCAGAAACTGCTGCTGTACTGTGTATCAGTTCTAGCCTGCTCTGTCCTCTGGGCAAATTAGCAAAAAGATGTTGATACTTTAATGACACAGAAATTATTCTGAAATGGTGAGATAAGTTTTACTGTTTAAAAAGAAATCTCTGTTAAAAGCTTGGGAAGAAAACTGAAAAGCTAAGTCTCTTCCTCCTGGCCAGTTAGTACTTCTTGACCCCATTCTCTTTACTCCCTTCCACGCCAGCCAGAGATATCGGCCTCAGTTTTGGAAACTCCCAGTGAGCAAAATAAGATACATTGATTTCTTTTGGTAGAAGATCAAACAAATGAAACTGAGAAAATACATACAGCTTCCAAACTTGAGCGGGCAGGCGTGCACATCCATGGGGAAATCTTCCAAATGCATGGGGCACTCAGCATGAATCGTGAGCCTGAAAGAAAAGCGAACAGAAAATAGAGAATGAAATAAACTAATGTAAATGTTATGAAACATAAGGCTCAGTTCCCACTCAGCAGTACCCCTAAGAATAGCAAAGGAGTTCGCTTGTTTAGACTCACTGAGATTCAAGTCTTTCTGAACACTGAAGATGGATTAAATGAACTAGATAGTGTCTCAAAGTCACATTTGGTGTTCATCATTTTTAGACCATCTGAATCCCACCTTACCACCTTTCAAAAAAAAAACACCAAATATAATTGATCTTGCCTTCTCTTACTTCCTTAGCTATTCTTTAAGAAATCTGAAAAACCTTAGGTCCTGACTCGTTTACTCCTGACCACAGTTTAATTATATCTGAAATAATTCTGCTCAGCAGGTTATTATGTGAGTCAACCAATTTAGAGATTGCACTGAAGAGGAAAGATGTGTAGAAAGAATATCTCTGCTCTGATAATGAACAGACATACAGAAAAGTTAATTCTGCTGCTCACAGAAAGTGCTACAGCTTTGTTAGAAGTGATAGGTCTTGAAACACACACACATGCACACACATAATACCAACCAACCATCTCAAGAGTTCAAATATATCAGAGGGCAACAGAGAGCTCAGAGGCCGAGCCTGAAGAGAGCATGCGCCTATACACACGAGGAACAAATGCTATGGCTTCCTCAGGAGATGGGGCGTGCTCTGCCATGTTTACTCATTCATTGGCTCTAGCCTCTATAAATAATCTATTGTAAGGTTTTTCTTCTGAGCCCTTTCACATTTTTGAAGCTCAGCTTTTCTTGCCCTAGAAAATAGTCTCTCATGTAGAAATGATACCTGCACAGCAAAAACATGGACTTTTTGAGAACTAGCTCCAAGGAGCTATTTCTGCCTAGCTTTTATACCTCCTGGCTTGCATTGAACCCTAATAAGCTGAGAAACTGACCCTCAGTTACAGTGCCATCCATTCATTCCCCCAACCATTTTCTAATGAGACAAGCACCTCTGCTCATTGCTTTTCGGGACCCAGAATTCATGCTCAGTAAAGCATCAGTCATCGGACTGAGTGAAACACGGCTCACTTCTAAGAACAGCCAGAGTTGCCCACTGGAGAAGCGCCCTGTGGACGCATCCCACGTTCATCCTCTCCCTTTCTCACTCTGCTCAGCTCCAGCGATGCTGTAGCAGGACCAGGTGGCAGATCCTGGCAAGACGGCGGCCCCAGGCCACCGCCACCTTACATTTCCTGTCATTGGTTGATGAGAGTGAGATCCAGAGGATATCTATTTATTGTCAGGTTATAGATATCCACATGTCTGGGAAGGCACAGGAGGTTCAGTGTCTAATCGTGATCATTATAAAGACCATTGCTAAATACGCATTAGACATGCACGCATGCTAAGGCTTTGAAGGCGCATTCTCATGCAGCAATCCCATTCATGTCAGCCTCTAATATCTGTAACGTGGGGGCCCTAGCCGTCTGGAACTAAGGATGCTATTTACTCCATTTGCTCCCCATGGGGACCCCGTGAGGGACATACTGCAGGTATTATCATCATCTCTGTTCCAGAAACTAGAAGTTGGAGTGTTTTTAAGAGTCATATGGCCTGCAGAACTGGGTGGAAATCCAGCACTCTTTCCTTGTCAGCTAGCTGTCTTGTGTTCACCTGAGGGTAAATGTCTCTCCCATTAATTGGGACTCTTAGTCATGTGAAAGATGCTGCAATGACCCATGCTTCACTTTGGGCGAACCCTCCCCCTGTATAAGATGGTTGTGGGCACAATCAGGGTTCTGCCTGTTGTAGAAAACGCTTGAAGGGATCTTAAAAGTCACAGCACAATAGAAGGAAGAAGGGATGGTGAGAAGAGAGTAAAATACAACAAAGTCAGAGAGCGTCAGGCTATGTCTAAGAACCAATGGGAAGAATGCAGCCATGATTTCGCTTGTGAAGTGCCCCGCCCCCACAAACGACTGCTTCCTCCTCTCTGCTTTGTTTGTAGGTAGGATGGGCATGAAGTGGATGGAAAGCAGACGGGAAAGGGATTATAAATCAGTTCTGCTCCCAATCAGAAATCACTACCTTTACATCCTGCTGTTATAACCTATTTGCTGTGGTCTTGTTCTCTACTTCCCAAGGACCACTGGGTAGACATAAAGTAATTTCCTCTTGACATTCTGCATAAGAGGCAGAACCTTAGAAATAATAATGTCAGTACTGAGAGGGAACACAATTTTCTTTATTAAACTCTCATGGACACTTTTAGTATATAAAAGAAGTAGCAGGTTTCTCAGTGAATTACCTCTCTCTCTTGTGTCTGGTTCTTTGAGTCATGAAGCCCCCTTTTTGCCTTACGAAATAAAGGTCAGATGGGTGGGCTGGTTGGCTGTCTTGAGAATTGAGCTTTTGTCCAGACATGTGGGACATTTTGTAGATATCCAAGGGATTAATTAGAACTTCAAGGGCACAGGTCATCTAGTTCCCACCTCTTACTGCTTAGACGGGCATACTGAAAATAAAAGATGGGTATTTGCTGACGGGCACACAATTGGTTTTTTCCTGCCAGCTTGGAGTTCTTGCTAGTGTGCACCTGAGCGCTTTTGCCTTAGATAGCCTACTTTGAACAATATCTATTACTGCTGCTCTGATCGTTTGTAAAGTTGTGTGACACCCATCAGCTTAGGCAGTGAGCCAAGATTAGCGATGCTGGCCAGTAAGCCACTTTGAGTCTGGCCGACTGCAATGCAATTGAGTTTGATTTTCCTGCTCATTCCTGACAGTGGTTTGCTTGTCTCAGTATTGTCACTTATCCAATGGCTAACAACATCTAAGTTTTTCTTCCAAAAAGTACGTTTTCTGATCTCTGCAAAGTAGTTTTCTTCCCTAGCCCCAAAGGCCAAAAAGATCATTGACAGAAAGAATCGCCGTTCAGAATAAAGAGTATCTACTGTGAAACAGGGACTAACCCTGGAGCCTCCCATATCTAGAGATGAAGGGAATGCATATCGGTTTTCAGTTGCAGATGCTAAAATACATTTATTACTTTTTTCAGCAAAAACATTTCTATGTACTCTGTCGTAGGCCCACTGTGCTGCCTAACTTCCCTGCAAAGACCTTGTGGGCATGCATGGATCTAGCAAGCATGTCTAGCACTCACAGCATATGAGTCTGTAACCTAGACTTCGATGAGCTGACTGCCAAGGAGGAGCAGTGTGTGTGGCCACATGCCGTCCCCACACAACCTGACACACTCTGTGAAAGAACCTGTAGGTGCCGAGAAGATGAGAGAATTGCCATGCGTGCAGCTATCGGAGAAAGCCTTACAGGACAAAGATCATCTGAGATGAAGCTTCACATGTAAATGGAATGAGGTGAAGAGAGGAATTCTACAGAATAATGCATCTGCTCAACAACACAATATTTAGTGACATAAATCAGACCCAAAGTGTTAAATGTCGCACTGCCTCTCTAATATGAGAAATTCAAAATGTAAATAAACAGCAAAATAAAAGAGAGAGGAGGGCAGGAGGGGGAAAGGGGAGTAAAAATCATCATGATGATACATATACCAATTCCCCAAGATTAATTCCCCAAACACACACACACACACACAATTTGTAATATAACTCATTACTAATATATTACACACACAGGCATATTATGTATACTAATGCACAAAGGCCTTTTGCAAACCAGTCTGGCTCATTTGGGTAATGGCTTTGCCCCTGTTTAGCAGTTACTAAATAGCTGCTTTCTTTGAGCCCACTACAGCAATGCATTGGCATTTTATTGCTGCCACAGCCTCCTGACGTGACTCTCTGGTTACAGTATATTCTTTACACAACAGCTTTCTATTTTCCTCAGCCGATCCCTACATGATTTGACATGATCTTGTTCCCTGTACCTCTTGTCTCTGGCTATGCCCTCCCTGGCTCACTCAGTGCCCGCTATTTTAACAAGCCAGGCTCTCTGACATTATTGCTTTTGTACTCACTATGTTCTCTGCCCAGAATGTTCTTTCAGAATACTTGGATGACTAATTCCTGCACTTTTCTCTGGTCTTTGCTTAATTAACATCTTCTAAAAGAGGCCTGTTTTGACCTCCCTTCAGTTTCCCACTCACCCTCTGCATAATAAATCTTACCTAGCTTTTATTTTTTTCATAGTGTCTGACCTTGCAACATGCCATGCAATTTACTTTCCCATTCTCCATATATTTTATTTCTTCCCTCCCTATAAGGTTAGGGATTTTATTTTGCTTTCTTTCTGATGTGTACCAAGAGCCCAGTGCAATCCCATGTACATTATAGGTTTTCAATGAATAGCCACCAAATGAGTGAATTACTGGATGGATTTTCTTTTCTAAAGACATATATGTTTCTATGATAACCTTGCAAAGAGTAAGTGTTGGATGGGTTACAACCAAGTTCAAGTATTCCTAGGGTTCCAGGAAAAGGGTATCTTAATAGGATTCATTAATGTCAAAATATGTCAATTCACTCTCCTTCCTTGGACATATAGTTTCTTTCTTACAATTTCAGGGCTGTAAAAGCTTTACAGAAAGCATCTAAGCTGAGCATGGTGGACGCCTGTCAACCTTGCACCTGGGAGGCAGAGGCAGGAGGACCGCAAGCTTGAGCACAGTCTAGGCAACTCAGCAACTTAGTCAGACCCTGTCTAAAAATGAAAAAAAGTAAAGATAAAAGGATGGGGTACAACTCAGTGCAAAGGCCCTGGGTTCAGGTTCCTGACTCAGTAATGTAGTCAATGAATATTTACTGATCATTGGCTATACACGGAGACAGTATTTTAAACAATGTGCATCAGGGAACTTATTTAGATTTTTCTCTACTTAAAACTTGTATCAAAGTAGAAGAATACAAAAAACAAGACAAGCAGGCAAATTCTATTGCCCATTGAAAGGTGAGGAGCTCCATGAAGAAAGATAAAACATAGGGAGAAGTATTGAGAGAGGACTGAAATTTTTAATCGAGTGTCCTGGACTTACCTCACTAAGTGCGTGTAACATTTGAGCAAGGACCTGAAGAGAGTGAGGGAATGAAGCACGTGGAGAAAACGCATTAAAAGTAGAAGGAGTAACAAATGTGAAAACCCTGGGGTGGAAGCATGTCCGGTGTGCTCAGGAAGTAGCACGTAAGCTCCTGTGGCTGTAGTGGAGTGATCTAGGGCGAGGAGTAATAGCAAGTAAGCTCTAGAAGGAAGTCGGAAGGGGTGGCCTACTCGGCCTAAGGCCCTCTAGGATAACTTAGCTTTTTTTCTCAGTGAAATATGAAGGCATTGTAAGATTATCATCAGCATTAGCCTGACTTAAATTGACTAATATTTTAGGATTGTTTTGGCAGCTGTGTGAAGAATAAATAAAAGAAGGGAAAGAACAAAAGTAGGGAGAGGAAATCCAACACTCATCATAATTCCAAACTCAAACATCTAGGAATAAAAGGCAACTTTCGCAACTGATAAAGTGCATTTACAGAAAACCCACATGCAACATTCGAGTACTTAATAGTAAAAGACTAAGTTACTTGGCCCAAAGAACAGGCAAGGATGTCTGCTGTATTCTATTCAATTTTTATTAATGATTTAGCCATTATAAAAAGGAAAATAAGGCAGAACAACTGCTAGGAGTATGGAGCTTCTCTTTTGAGGTGATTAAAATGTTCTGAGATTAGTTATTGGTGATGCTTGCAAAATTGCAAGGGTAATAAAATCATTTAATTGCAGACTTTAAGAGATGAATTGTAAGATATGTGAACTATATTTCAAAAAAGCTGTCAAAAATTAGGCAGGCAAAAAATTGTAAGAAAAAAACTGGAAAGCACAAATGCAAACTGTCTCTCTGTGCAGGTGGCACGGTCAGACACCCTGTATAGAGATTAGAGATGTCAGTGCTCATGGCATTGCTCTACAAATTCAAAATACTTCCTTTCAAAAATCCCAATTTCGTCCCTTTTTGTAAAACTGCTAAGTTTAAACGGACTCTAAAATTTATAGAGGAAAACACAAGGAATTTAGAATAGTTGATATATCAAACCAAAAACTCTTCTGTAAAGCAAAGGAAATAATCAATAGAGGGAAAAAGCAATCAACAGAATGAAAGAAAATATTTTAAGCTATACTCTTGGTAAGTAATTAATATGCAGTTGGGCATGGTGGCACACACCTGTAATCCTAGCACTTAGGAGGCTGAGGCAGGAGGAGTACTGTGAATTCGAGGGCAGCCTGGGTTACAAAGTGAGTTCAAGGTGACACCTGGAGAGCAGTTTGGAGGTACCACCAGAAGAAAAATAAGAGAAAACTAGATCTACCTAATCAGTTAGCCAACTCCCGGATATATGCTCAAAGATTATGAGATCAGCATATGAAAGAGAATGTGTGCACATGTTTATCGTAGCCCTGTTCACAATAGCTACATATGCTTTCAGCCTCAGTGTCCCTCGTGACACAGGTGGATAAAAAAAAGTGCTCTACATCTCCCAACAGAATATTATTCACCCACAAAGAAGAACGAAATTTTGTCATTTCGGGCAAAATGGAAAGAAACAGAAAACGTCATATTACACAAAATAAGCCAGAAAGAGAAAGACAAGTACCACACGTTCTCTCTGTATGCAGAAGCTCAATAAAAGTACACCTGAATGTTCAGCGGGGATTTCTAGAGGCTAGGAACCATGAAGGGGTGGATAATGGGAGGCTGGATTTGATTGTTATGCACTGCATGCAGCTTCTGAAACAGCACACTGGATCCCATTAAAATACATAATTAGTGCCTGTTAATAAAAGTAGTATAATATTTTTATAAAGAACATAGACCTTTTTGTTCAACATCGCTTGCAGTGCACTTTGCACATGCAAATTAAAACAATGCTGAGATTCCATTTCAATCCAGATAGAATGGCTGTCATCAAGACATCAACCAATAACAAATGCCGGCAGAGCAAGGCTGTAGGAAAAAAGGAACCATTCTAATTTGTTGAGAATTTCATATATTCTTTTGGGTGGGGAGTATCAGGAATCAAACTCACAACCTCACACTTGCCAGGCAAGGACATTTCATATATTTATGACACAAATATTTTTATCATGTATTTACTTACACTTCATGGTTAGTGGGAGTATAAATTGATACAACCCCTAAGGAAATCGGTATGGAGATTCCTTAAAAAGTTAATCAAACTAGAAGTTCCATTTGATCTAGCTATTTTCCTTCTAGGTATCTTCCAAAATGAGTTAAAAGCATCAAACGACATTAATACATGCACACCCAAGTTTATAGCAGCACAGATTGTAATAGCTAAATCTTGGAAACAGCCCATATGTCTATCAACAGATGAATGAATAAAGAAAAAATGGGATTGACATACAATGGAATACTAGTCTGCCAAAGAAAGATAAACTTGGGTCATTTTTGGTAAATGGCTGCTTCTCGAGATCATCATTTTACGTGAAATATATTAGGCACAAAAGTGTAAATATCACATTGTTTCTCTTCTGTGAGAAATCCAAAGTGTAAATAAGAAGCAAAAATGGAGATTAGCCATTGGGGAGTAGGAAAAATGTGTTCAAAAGAGGAGGAGAACAAGGAAGGGGAGGAAGGGAAAGGCAAAGAATGCAAAAAGAATTTAAATAGAGAAAGAATGGAAGAAAAAAAGCAAACAAAGCTTTTGTAAATGGAGGGGGGAGGGCGGAGGAAGAAGGCTTGAAGGGAGGGGAGAGGAATGGGAAAAGTAATTAAAATATATTATATATTACGTGTATGTACAAATTCCTGATAATCAATGTAGTGGTTATGCATGGCAAACATGCACTAATTAAAAATTAAGATAAAAAGAACATAGACCTTTACTTCAAAGCACTAGCAAATATTAACCAACAATGGGTTACAGACATAAATTGAAGAACTAAAATTTCTAAAGGAGAACATAGGAGAAAATCTTTGTTACTTGAAGTTAGGCATAGATACATCGGGTACTACAGCAAAAGCATGATGTATACAACAATACAACTCTTATAAACTGTATTTCATCAATTTAAAACATCTGATCATCAAGAACACTATAAAAATGAAAAGACAAGGCAAAATTGGGTTAATACAGTTGAGAAACACACCTGGTAAAATCTTTGTATCAAGAATATATGAAACTCAACAAATCAGATATGAAAGAATGTATTTCAATGCCCTAAAAGTCATCTACAATAAATGGCTAAAATATCCAACAGGGAAAAGTTGAAGGTTTTCTACCAAGACAAGGATACCCACTCTCATCATTTCTGTCCGAGACACAGCTGGAACCACGAGGTGACAGAAAGCAAAGGCACCCAAATTGGAAAGGAAGAAGTTAAGTTGCCCCTGTTTGTATACATGATGTTAAACATGCAAAACCCACAAGACTCCACTAGCAAACTGTTAGAACTAATAAACAAATCCAGTAAAGCTGACAAATTCAAAATCAACATAACAAAGATCGGTAACATTCTTGTACACTGTCATAGAACTGCTTGAAAATGAAAAGCGTTACAGTCACAGTATCTATACAAATTAACCGATGCTTAGGAATAAATTTAATCCAAGAAGTGAAAAAAACTAGAAGATACTCATGAAAGGGACTCAAGAAGCTGCAAGTGAATGGAAAGGGATCCTTTCTTCAAGGACTGAAAGAATGAGTATTATTAAACTGTTCATACAAATGCTCTACGGATTGAATGCAAGCCCAAGCCAAACATCAATGTCATTCTCACAGAAATTTTTTAAAAAAGTAAAATTCTCATAGAATGACAAGGGACCCTGAATAGATACAGACATCTTAAGCAGAAAAAACAAAGCTGAGAGTATCACATTTCCTGGATTCAAATATACTACAAATGTGTAGTAATCAAAAGAGCAAGAGCTAGCATAAAAATAGGCTAGCATAGATGAATAGAACAGAATAAAAAGCCCAGAAATAAATGATCACATTTACAGTCAATTGATTTTCAATGGAGATCCAAGAACACACAAAAGGAAAGAGCAGTCTCTTTGATAAACTGGATATTAATATGCAGAAGAATTAAACAAGATCTTTACCCCCCACCACATGCAAAAGCCAACTGGAATTAGATTAAAAACTAAATGCAAGACCTAAAACTATGAACCTACAGAGCAAAACATAAGGAAATGCTCTGTGACATTAGTCTGTGCAACTAAAAATTTTCTACGTAGCGAAAACAAACAAACAAACAACAGAGTGAAGAGACAACCTACAGTATAGGAAGAAAATTTTCCAAGTCATATATCTAACGCAGGGTTAGTGTCTTAAATATATAAGAAACACAACTCAGTAGTAAGAAAACAAACATTACAAAAATGGGTAAAGAACCTGAATAGGTATTTCTCATAAGAACACATCATGTGGCCAACAGTTACCTGAGAAGGTGCTCAGCACCACTAATCATCAGGAAACGCAAATTCAAACCACGGTAAGTCATGCAGCCTGTGTGTCCATCCAGATGAATGGGTAGAGACAATGCTGGATTTATACATGGTGGAATACTACTCGGCTATAAAGAAGGATAAATTCAAGACATTTGTGGGAAAATGAATGTACCAGGAATATTGTGTGCTTACTGAAATAAATCAGGCATACAAGCTCAGATATCACATGCCATCTCTTACTTGAGTAAGGGAAAGTACAAACTAAGAGCAAAATAAAGGATGCACAGAAGGAACCCCAAAAGACACATCTTTTGCAAATATGAAGGGATTTACAAGGCTGAGGGTATGGTCAGTATTGGTTAAAGGCCCCAAATTCAGGTGACTATAAAGAACAGGTTCAAGATATCTATTGTAAATGAGTACTGTACTTAATTCCAACATATTTTATAATTTAAAGTTGGTAAGAGGAGAGAGAGTATTCTCGCCACAAAACATGATTAGTATGTGAGGCAACGCATATGTTAACAAGCTGAGTTCAGCTTTTCCACAATGTACATATTTTTGAAAACTTCATGGTGTATATCATGAATATATGCAAGTTTTATGTCAATTTTAAAAAAGGACATGAATTCCAAGAGCAGACTGACAGATTTAGAACTGGGCTCTACCACCTAGTAGGTGTGTGCAAGTTACTTTAAATTCTCTGTACCTCACTAGCTAACATATCACACATGCTAATGAAAACCTCAACACTGAATGATGTCATAAAGGGAGCATGGTACATTGAGAATAGAAGAAGTCCGAGGATGGAGATTTACCAAGCTGGGTTAATATCTTTCCACAATTTCCCCACGTATGAGTGAAGTTCTACACTTCCTGCATTCCCTATGGCCTAGACTATCTCTGGTGCACGTGGTTTCACATCAGACCCAAGGTACATGTGTCAGAATCTCCAAGTAGCAAGCAGAGTGAAGTTAGGGGTAAACAACAGGCTTAGCACAGTAGTTTGCAACATTTACCCCACTGATTATGTTATTCCATCTGACGAGGTTAAGAATCTCTGCTGACTTAAAATCACCAGGAAAATAATTTTTTTCTAATTCTTTAGAAGTAAGACATATTATCTATTGGGTTATTTGGTGTCCCTTTCTCAGGGTCACTAGAAACATCTCAGCATATTTTCAAAGTGAGCACTTCTTCAGAGATTAGTTTTACTATGCTATTTGCCGACTATTTTTCTATTATGCTATTTGCTGACTATTTTTCATACCAGTCATATAAAAGCCATGTGTCTACTTTGCATTTGTTACTCTGTGCTTTTCAACTTTGTAATTTTCTTGGAGAGTGCACACCTTTTGTCTCTTGAACTAGATTAAATAAACCATGTAAATCATTTGCTTCTAGATGAGAATCCACCCAGTGCATATGTCCTTGTTCCCTGCTGCAGCCACCTCCGGAGCTGTATCGTCCCTGTCCTTGTCTCCTGCTGCAGCCTGAGGGCTTGCATCCTCCTGAGATTCATAAGCTGAAACTTCATCCCCAGTGACAAAGGGGAAGCACACGTCCTTTGGGAAGGGATTGGATTGGAAGGCTCTGATCTCAGGAATGGGATTAGGGTGCTTAAAAGAGAGATCCAAGGCAGCCTGTTGGGCCATTCTAAACACAGAGCAAGGAGGCGCTGTCTCTGAAGCAGATGGCTTGAGAGACAGTGGGTCTGTTGCAGCCTTGCTCTTGAGCCTCCAAGCCTCCACAAGTGTGAAAAATAAACGTGCGCTCTTTGTTTTAGTTTATTAGTACATGCGTGCACTACATAATGTTTACTTTCCTTGTGAAAAGTTAGTACATGCACATACCATGTCTTAATTCCTTCACCATCCCCCCCACCCTCCCCTCCCCCACCCGTGTCTCGATCCCCTCCCCTTTAGGAGCCCACGTTTTCAGTCCATAACGTC
>PVJX010007170.1:0-65923 GCA_004027295.1 Dolichotis patagonum | reverse complement strand
GAGCCTCAGTTTCTTGGCACAAGGTTTTTTCTTCCCTGTTAACACTGCTATTCACGTGATACTTCTTTTTCTCAATTCTGTTAACAGTTCCTGTTCGTTAGCCTTTGGGGTTGCTTTGTGTATGTACAACCCACCCACGCACTGGACATTCCCATGTAGACTTGTGCCCCTCTATAAGCTCAATGCTCTCAATTCTGATTTCTGTATGCCCTTTTTTGCTTGAACTCCAGGTCTGTTTTCTGGCTCTTGCAGTGTTTCTAGACAGCTGGGCAAATCGTTGGTTCTTAGGGTACCTGGCATTGCTTAGTACTCTTAAAAATACGCAGTTGTAAGTTGATGTACATTTAATGGCATATTGGGGAAGTAATTGAATGAATATTATAATCAGTATGATGGCACAGTAGAAAACAATGTAGTTTTAAAGGCAGTGCTTTAAATGTAGAAAAAATTATATTGATAAATGAAAAAGTCACAGAACAGGAGGTATAATAACGTGTTTAGGAGAATACATATTTGTATATGCATATAGAGGATCTGGGAGGGTATGTAGCTAATGGCTATTTCTGTAGGGGAAAACTTAAGCCTGTGGTCTCATGATTTTTCTTAGTATCTTTGATTTTCTTTTCAGTGAGTATATCTTACAATAAAGAAAATCTAGAGTCATATGTATATACTTTAAGAATTTGTATGTGACTTAACACGTATATTTTGACAGCAGGTTAGTTTAATGTATTTTAGCTAGATGAAACCTTGCCCAGCTAAAGAATATATTAAATTGAGCTTATCATAGGCCTTGGTGATTTGCAATGAAACCATATTTCTTAAAATAATTATTTTATTGTGATAGTGTATTACTTTTTCTAAGCTCTGTATTCATTATATTGCTACTCCTCTTTTAAGAACCGTCAACAACTAGTACTGCTTCAAATTATCCAGATGTATTAACAAGGCCTTCTCTTCATCGGAGCCATCTGAATTTTTCTGTGTTGGAATCCCCTGCATTGCACTGTCAGCCATCCACATCTTCGGCATTTCCCATTGGCAGTTCTGGATTTTCCCTTGTTAAGGAAATTAAAGATTCTACCTCTCAACATGATGATGATAACATCTCAACTACCAGTGGTTTTTCTTCAAGAGCATCTGATAAAGGTATTCTTAGCCTTTCGTAATAACTTTGATATTAAATGTAAATTTCATGGCATGAAAATTTTGTTTTATATTTAGTTTTTAATTTTCATTTTTCTGTATAAAAATTTAGGGTGTTATACTTGCTATGTAAGTACAAAACTATGTATTTTTTGTTTCAGATATAGCTGTTTCAAAGAACACTTCATTGCCACATCTGTGGTCACCAGAGCCTGATCGTTCTCAGTCAGTCTCACAGCACACTGCCTCCAGCTCAAAAAAACCAGCATTCAACTTATCTGCGTTTGGAACCCTTTCCCCTGTGAGTACGAACTGGATTGGATTTAGTCAGATTGGTTTTGAGTACTTTTGTGTATAATTTGTCATTGTGTTTCTGTGCAGTCACTAGGGAATTCTTCAAATACTAAAAAAAGTCACCTTGGAGATTCTCCTTTTTATCCTGGGAAAACAACATATGGTGGGGCAGCAGCTGCTGTAAGACAGTTGAAGCTACAAAATACACCTTATCAGGTTGGTGTTGGCTGGGTGAATGATAATCTCATCCTCCCCCTTTAAATGTTTAAGAGACTTGACACTCAGCATCAACTTGTAGTTATTGTTTGGTAAAATTATAGAACTGTGCGTATTACATTTTAAAGTTAAGATAGTGGACATTATTAAATCTAAGTGAATATTTTTTGTATAGGTTTATGTGTGTCCTAGGAAGTATGATTAATAATTCCTTCTTTTTGTTTTAAAATGTTGTATGTTACACTTAATAAATTTTGCCCTTAGATATAGGTATATTTGAATTGTAATAAAACACAGTGTTATATAACCAGTTTTGCAAAAATACTCAACAAAGACTTTTATCACCCCAAAACATTATGTTGTGCATTCTCTGCAGTTTGCCCTTCTTTCCACTATCACTCTGACAGTCATTCACCTGTTTCTTTCCCTATAGTTTGGGCTTTTCTTGAATGTGTCATGTAAATGTCATGTATGGTATGTATACCTTTGAATCCAGTTTTTATTCCACAATGGCCTTTTGAGATTGATCTTTTTATATATATCAGTAATTTTTATTGCTGGAGAGTATTGTTATGATATGGTTATTCTGTACCAGTGAAAGGACGTTTTTGACGTTTATGAATCAAGCTGCAGTGAACATTTTTATCTCCCCTGGCTAAAGACCTAGGCACTGGATTGGTCAGTCACATTGTATTCACATAATCATCAGCCAAACTGTTTCCCAAAATGGTTGGTACCACTTGGCATTCTCACTAGTAATGTGAATGTCTCATTTGTTGTGAATCTTTTCTAGCTCTTGATGGTGTTAGTTTTTTTGTTTTAGCCATTCTAAAAGGCATATAGTGATATTTTTAATTAACATTTCCCTAATGACTAATATTTTTCATGTGCTTATTTTCCATCAGGGTGTATTTTTCTGTGAAGTGTCTGTTCATATCTTTTGGCCATGTTTAAATTGGGTTGTTTTCTTACGAATTTTGAAAGTTCATCTTTTGTGGTACAAGTCCTTTATTAGAAATGCGTTTTGCAAATATTTTCTCTCATTCTTTGGCTTAACAGTGTTTTACATAGTTTTTACCTTTTATGATATGTAGCATAGTTTTTTTATTTCATGCTTTTGCTTCATATTTAGGGTATTTTTGTCTAACCCGGTGTCACAGAGATTATCTCCTGTGTTTCCTGTTAGAAGTTTCTTTGTTTTAGACTTCAATTTACATCTGTGATTTCATATAAGTTTTGTGTATAGTGTGAGGTACAGGTCAGTGTTCATTTGTTTTGTATATGGATGAACAATTGTTCTAGTACCATTTATTAAAGACTATCTTTCATTGAATAACCGTCATACCTTGTTGTAAACTAGTTGACTGTATATTTGGTTTTATTTCTGGATTTTCTGTTCTTTCCATTGATCTGTATCTGTGCTTATACCAGCAGTAATGAGTGTTAAAACCAGGTGATGTGCATTCTCCAGCTTTATTTGTCTTGTATAAGCTTGTTTTGGCTTTTCTAGCTTCTTCGCTTTTCCACAAAATCTTAGAATCAGCCTGCTGGTTTCAACAAATGCAGTTGCAATTTTGATTGGGATTGCTTTGAGTCTAAAGATTAGTTTGAGAGTGATCATCTTAACAAATTGAATCTTGTAATCCATGAGTGTGGTATATTTCTCCTTTAGGTGCTTTTAAGATTTAGTTCATGAATAGTGTATAGGATATGAATCATGAACTTTTAAAATTTTATATGTATTTCATGTTATTGGAATCAGTAGCTACCCTGAAATAGTTTGTATTTGTGCAGAAAATTGAATTCATAGTTAAAATATCTTTCAGCAAAGAAACATTCAGGCTCAGACAGCTTCTCTGGGACCAGACATTTAAGAAAGAAATAATACCAATTCCTTGTATTTTACATCATGATGTAGATATTATCCAGTGTGTTAGGCGCTAAAAAGAAACAACATACAGGGATTGGAAAGGAAACAAAATCATTTCTAGTCAAGGCCTCTGTGCTTATCTTCATTCCCCAAGAGACTACAAAAAATTCTAGAGCTAATCAGAAAATATAACAAGTTAGAATATTTTAGTGTATGTATCAGTTGGAACTTGAATAACTTTTAAAGAACTAATCACCTGAACATGTCTGTAGTGCATGTCTGTAGTCTCAGCACTCAGTCTGTCTGAGAGAGGAGTCGCTGTGAGTTTGAGGCCAGCCTGGGCAGCAAAATGAGTTCTAGGCCAGTCTGAACTGCATATTGAAACCCTATCTCAAAAAGACAAAAGAAGAAATAATCAACTTCAGATAAATTGTATCATCCTGATTTTTGTTGTGCCATTTTGTTGAAGATAATAAAAATTCTGTTTGCTGCATGTTGCTTTAATGCTTTTATTTTACATTAAAGATTTTGAATTTTTAAAAAATTTATGGTGGTAGTACTCTGAATTGAACCCAGGCTTTTAAAAAAAATTTAAGACAGGGTCTCCTGGAGTTTCATAGGTTGTGGTCCTTTAACTTCAGCCTTCCAGAGTGCTGGGATTACATGTGTGTGCGATATACCCCTTGATATTCTAAAGATGGCAGATAATTCTATATAAAATGGCAGTCCAGTGCTCACTTCTGCAGCACATATACTAAAATGACAGTGTAAAACAAGCATAGCAAACATTTGAAATTAGTATATTTGAAGCTTTAGGGTTTTTTGTTTGTTTGTTTGTTTCAGGTAGTCGCTTGGCTTCCGATTTAGAGTATTCTTATATAATTTGACAGTAATGGTGGGGGAGGGTCTTGCTGAGTTGTCCAGGCTGACCTTGAACTCACTGTGTAGCCCTGGCTGCTTTGAACTGGCAGCGATCCTCCTGCCTCAGCCTCCTAAGTGCTGGGATTACAGGGATGTACCACCATGCCTGGCAACAGTAATTTTGAGACTTACTTCTGTGGACCAAAAGTTTTTAAAGAGCAAATGTTACCTGGACATTGGTGTTACATAGTTCACTTTAATACATTCTTTTTAAACTTTTTCTAGTTCACTTCTAAGACACCGAACTATTAAGCTATTATAAGCCTCTGATTCACAGAAGTCTTTTAATATGTTACTGCTACTTTTTTCTTTATTGCCAAGACCAAGTCTTATCCTTTAGAATCTTCTCAACAGAGGCTTTCAAATATTTATAAATGTTGTTGTTGTTGTTGTTGTTGTTGTTGTTTTTAGTGTTTTTTTGGTTTGTTTTTGTGGTTCTAGGAATCAAACCGAGCAGGTTTGTTTTCTAGGCAAGCACTTTGCTACTGATGTGTGCCCCCATTTCTGAATCTGGCAGGTTTGGGATAAAGTTTATTTGCTGTTCCTGTCTTGGAGAGTTAGAACTAAGCGGCATATTAAAGACCTGAATTCAGTTCTGTTTTTATTGGTAGGTGAACTGAAGCTCTAAGAAGCCAGTGGAATTTAGTGAAAAGGACAGGCTGTTGTATTTTCATGGTGGTTATTTTTAATGTTTTCTCATGTTTGTCAAAGCTTTTAGCTCAAAAACCTTAAGGGGTGGGTTGGGGATTTAGCTCAGCAGCACAAGCAGCCTGCTTGGCAAGCACAGGGTTTGAGTTCGTTCTCCAGTACCAAAAAACAAACAAACAAACCAAAAAATAAATCTTAAGGAGCATCACGGTTTTCTTTTCTTGTGGGGTACTGGAAATCGAACTTAGGACCTTGTGTTTGCCAGGCAGGCTCTATACCACTGATGTATACCCCCAAGCCAGGGCAACATAATTTTAATAAAACAAGAGTAGACTATTATAGCTGTTCTGAAAATAATGAAATTTTAATATCTAGTTGAGAAACAGTATTTTTTTTTAATTAAAAAGGTTATAATTTGGTTGTGATTATCTTTTTCTCATATTGTCCATTGTCAGATTACTTGATTTCGTTGTATTCATTTGGTTATTGGAATATTATTATGCATTCTTTTTTTTTTTTTTTTGTCTTTTTGAGATAAGATCTCACTATGCAGTTCAGGTTGGCCTAGTATTCAGTATGAAGCCCAGGCTGACCTTAAACTCACAGTGATCCTCCTGCCTCTGCCTCACGAGTGCTGAGACTGCAGGGGTGCACTCCCACACCTAGCTATGTGTTCTTGAGAAAAGGAGCTGTTTTTGTTGGAATTTTAAACATTGCTTGTGTATTAAAGGGTACTCATATGATCTTTAGGAGGTTTTAGTCATGTATGGTTATTTCCTAATCTCAGTATTTAAAAGTTAGAAAGTCATTTATTAAGAGAT
This sequence comes from Dolichotis patagonum, assembly GCA_004027295.1. Lineage (NCBI taxonomy): Eukaryota > Metazoa > Chordata > Mammalia > Rodentia > Caviidae > Dolichotis > Dolichotis patagonum. The sequence goes on along the minus strand of PVJX010007170.1, from coordinate 60,007 downwards.
ATCCTGAGTATTTTAAAATGTTCCTTTTTGTTGTATTAATAGTTGAGAAACAAGACATTAGTATCAAAATGTTAAATTTCAGTTGCAGAGGAATCTACAGTCCTCTCTTAGCTATCTTGAAATTTAATTCAATATTTTCAGGATAATAGATACTTTCACTTTTTATTCATTTACTGTTCTTTGGTTTAAATGTTAAGGGCAAGTAGAACAAGGTATTTCTAGGATGTTTTACCAGTCGTTCTATTTCTACTATATAAGACAAAAGACAGATCTTACTTTATAGGAGTATATGCCATTGTATCACTTTTGGTTATAAAAGTAGTTTCTCAGCCAGAGAATTGGATTTTTAATGACGATGTTAGGAAGGAAAAAACCCTAAACTTTTGATGACACCTCCCAGAAGTAGGTTGCTGCTAGTAGTTTGGAAAGCCATTCTATTTTGTACATAATTTCATTGCATTAGGAATAGGCGCCTTCAATTTTACATTGCAACAGATAATGCAGGGTTTTCTTTGCAGGCACCAGTTAGAAAACAGATGAAAGCTAAGCAACTTAACACACAGTCTTACGGTGTGACCAGTTCGACAGCTCGGCGAATATTGCAATCTTTAGAGAAGATGTCAAGCCCTTTAGCGGTAAGTTTTTAAAATCATAGTTACATGTAGAAGTATAAGGAAGTGTGAATTCAGTGGAAAATTTTTATTTTCACAAAAAGTAAATTTTGTTACTTTTAACTTAATAGGATGTGAAAAGAATTCCATCTGTTGTCTCTTCTCTGAATTCTGTAAGTTGACTTTTAAGCCTATTACATGATGGGAGTCATATTTTTCAGTTTCCCATCTATTCTAATGCTTACTGTTTTACTTTTTTCAGCCTCTTGATAGGAGTGGGATAGACACCACAGATTTTTGGGGCAAAAGACAAAAGGTAAGATAATTATTCAGAGTATGTATCAGCAATGTTGTCATATTTAAAGTTAGTAAATATAAAAATTGACCTTAGCTTATAGTCATTAGGGAACGTGTTTGAAAATAAGCTTGTTTTGAGTTGGACATGCATGTTCTGAGAACTACCCATTTATTATTTTTTGGCAATTTGGCATTTCCATCTTCAGGTTGTTGCTAGTTTTTATAGCTTGCTTTTTACCTTTTGATTAATAAAATGGGAGTGAACAAAGTTTGAAATGTTTAGTAATTGTATGTATGTTCAGTGAATTGAAACTTTCATTGAACCTAGTTATCTTGAACTTATTAGGTGACATTATATCAAATTATTTTGTATGATAGAATTTCAATTTGGTACCTATTTTATCAGTCAGCCAAAATATAATTCTGGGTTAGTAGAGCTAATAAAATGTAGAATGCAAATGTCTTGGTACTCTGTTAGTGTATTTTAGGTGGTTCAAGTTGACTTTTTAGAATGCTGTGGGAAAAATAAAAGTTTGACTTATTGTTGCTAAAATTGTTGCAGAGAAGAAAGCCAAGATTGAATTTTTTTCTTAGAATGTTGCTTTCTATTTTTTAGAATTACCTAGATGTTTGTAATTGGGTCGTAGATAGTGTGTTGAAACCGTCATGGGATTGATTAATTTAAGCTTTTTTCTTAGATCCACCTTTGTATCAGACTGTTAGAAAAAAAGTAAAAGTTTAGGCTTGTGCTTATTGTCAATGAAAGTAATTAATGGGGGTGAGGTGGTACATGCCTATGGTCCCAGCTACTTGGGATGCTGAGATAGGGGGAGTCCAAGTTTGAGCCCCTCCCTTTCTTGTTACTGGGGATTGAACTCACAACCACGTGCTTGCAAGGCAGGTGCTTATGCTGCTGAGCTAAATCCCCAGTCCTCTTGAGGCCAATTTTGTGAGAACCTGTCTTGATATGTAACAAAGAATCTTACTAATGGTTGAAATATATTTGAATAAAAGTTTGTCAGTGAATGCTAGAAAAGGAAAAGCAAAAATGCAGTATCGTAGTTCATGTTTCACAGATATAACTAAGTAGTCTACAAAATAGACTGTCTCATTGAGTTGTAATGTCACATTTATGAAAAGAATTTTAAGGAAGAGCTAGTAAATACACAGAGGTTTTGCCCTGGAAACCAGTGCTGTTCACAGCTGTTGCTCAGTGAAAAGACTCCATTCATAGTGTAACAGTCTGCACAGAGTAGGTCTTGGCTTCACAGCGATCTTACAACGACAGGGTTTTTAGGGTTCCACTGTGTCAAAAGACTGTCAAGAAAACGTTTGTGTACTGTACTTAGACAATAAAATTCGTTCTTTTCAGAATCAAGGAGTAGACTTACATTATAAAATTTTAGGTTTGGCTTGTTTTTTTTAAACACAGTGGGTAAACAAACTGACTTACAATATTTTCCTTGTATTTCAATGAAAACTCTGGCCAAAATATCTTAAAATTTAGTCTATGAAAAATACAGAATTTTATATATGTACATATGAGCATATAATAAATAAATGCCTCTCCGTCAGTTATTGTTAGTTTTCTATGTATTTTTTTCTAGTTAGTATTTATTTGCATATACTGAGTATCTAGGAAGTACTTATGGTCTCTAGATCACAGTAGCTATTGTCAAATATTTTTCACGTGTCATTGCTATACGTATGAAAATGTTCATCTTCAATTTCTGTTTCCTTATAAGGTGAAGGTGGACTCTCAGCATCCCCCTGTTCAGAGACTGATGACCCCTAAGCCAATTTCCATAGCAACAAATAAAACTGTTTATTTTAAGCCATCTCTAACCCCATCTGGGGAATTAAGGAAGACTAATCAGAGAATAGATAAAAAGGACAATGTGAGTATGTGTTTGTTTTCATCAGTCTTTGAATATTGATGAGAATGAGTAAAAATAAAGTACAACTACTCTTAACATTATAGTCTGGTAATGACATAATACATAAAGCTTGATAATTAGTGATGATTATGAATTGGTATGTCTCTAAAATAGCTTTTACCTTGACTAAATCCTAAATTAACATTTATTAGTAAACATTAGTATATATTCATCATCTAGGTTAATTTTGGCATCGTTTTATCTTTGTGTCTTGTTTATTTCGTAGTTGAACTAGCTGAAAGTAGATTTCAGACATCATGATTTTTCATCCCCCCCCAGTACTTTGGCATGCCTTTAAATGCTTTCTTCTGTATAATGTCAGCTATGGAGATAAATGTTAAGTCTTTAATACTATATATTATTTAATTCCTAGACCATTTAAAAATTTTTAAAAAAATATCTGCAATAGTTTATAGGCAGAGATAACATTCATAGTATATGGTGGCCATGGTAGAGTGTCTGCATATCAATAAAAAATAAAACCATCTGAATAGAAAATGAGCAAAGGGGAAATAAAACAGATGACTTAGAGAAAAAACAAAATGGATTAAAATGGGAGAAAAAGCTAAACTAGTTATCAGGGAATATTGTCAAGGAAGTTCTACAAATGTAGTAGGTCTTTTAAAATTATTTTTCCTTATGTTTTAAAGTTTATTAGTATATTTTAGATATACATAATGATCACATTCATCATAGGGAATTTGTACCTATAACTAATACATCTTGCTGCTACTTTTTTCTCATCCTGCTTCCTTTCCCTTCTACCCCTCCTTGTTTACAAAAGCTTTCTTTCCATTTTTTTTCCTATCTTATCCCTTTCTTGTTTTCCCCTTCCACCTCCCTTATTTCACTTCTCATTTGAACTTAAAATGTTTTTTATAGCTGCTCTTTTGAACTTGGATCCAGTGAAGAGCCACACATTTCTTGTGGTTTTAGTTTTCTATCCTTTGAACCTTTAACCTGGCTACACTGTTTTTGTTTCTTGAGATCAGTCACATAATAAGTAATTCATCTAAAGTTCATAGTTACATAGTTTTAGTATGTTCATATAGTTATTCAGCTGCACCATAAGTTTAGAATGTTTTCTTCTCTTTGTTCTCATCTCCCCCAAATTCTCTTCCTCTTTAATAAGTAATTATCATTGTATTTTCAAGTCCATCCATGTTTTAGCATGTATCAGTTTTTCATTCTCCTCCCACTGATTGAGAATGATTTTATTGTGTGGGATGTGTGTGTGTGTGTGTGTGTGTGTGTGTGTGTGTGTGTGTGAGAGAGAGAGAGAGAGAGAATGCACACATACATACATATTTAATTCCCATATTGAGAGATATGTGGATTATTTTCACTTTTTTGGCTGTTGTAAATACTAATAATGCTACTGTGAACATATTTGTTTACAAGTGGCTTTTTGTTGTTTTTTCCTTCTTGTGGAACATACTTTTTCATTTCTCTTGGATTTATGCCAAAGATTTTAATTGCTGGGCACATTGGTTTTTGAAGAGAGCAGACCACTTTTCTTAAAATGTCCCACCTTACGAGTTTGTGTTTTCTGCGTGATTTAACTAAAATGTTTACTAAGTTTGCAAAAACAATCTACAGAATAGTACAGTGATTAGTGATTACTGCTTTGTCTAGATTCACTAGTCACTCACATTTTGTCATATGCTTTTCTCGCATTGCTCTCCAAATTTTTTAACTAACATTAAAATTTTGTGTTGCCCCCCCCCCCATACTGGAATCAAACCAGGAAATGCTGAGCTATATTCTGAGTCTTTATCTTTTTCTCCATCCTACACATAAGGAATCTTCTTACATGCTGCCTAAAAGTGATTGAACCCAGACATTTAATGTCAGTATAACACTTAACCTACAGATTTTATTTAGATGTGGCCAGTTGTCCTAAAAGAAAGAAAAGAAAATCCCATTTTCTACATTTAGTTGTTGTGTTTAGAATGTTTGTATTTTCTTCTCTTTTTTTCTTTTGTTTTTGAGACAAGATCTGGCTGTGTATGTAGTTCTGGTTTACCTTCAGTTCCTGCCTCAGCCTTCTGAGTGCTGGGATTATAGGCATGTTCTTGACCTATCAATGATATTATTTTGTAAGCGTAATCACACTCTAGCTTTTGGTTCATAAGGCAGGACCTAAATTATAAATTTCAGGGCTTAGTAATTGAAAAAAATGATCAAATTCCTGATTCCAGATACTAAAATGTATGAGAAGGATGACATTAAAAGATACTATTTTTTCTTTTAGACTGGATATGAAAAAAATGTGACACTCAGACAAAACAGGGAACAAGAAAGGTAATGTCATTTTATATACAGCTGAATTTCTTTGTGTTTGTTTGTTTGTTTATTTATTTATTTTGTACTGGGGATCGAACTTAATGACCTAGCGCTTGCCAGGCAGGTGCTTATGTGCTAAATCCCCAGCCCCTCTTTGTATTTAATTTGTAAAGTCCATGTGTGAGTTATGAACATCTTCCAGGGAAATAAAAATAGAACCTTGATGCACATTTGTCAGTTTTAAAAATTATATTAGGCTGAATATTTTCTTACTTGTTAGCAGTTCTGCTGTTTAGCTATTTATTTAACAAGTTACATACCAAAATAATATATCAATTTGTTTTGATTTTCTTTGCTAGTGGCTTTTCATACCCAAATTTCAGTATTCCTGCAGCCAATGGTTTATCTTCTGGAGTAGGTGGTGGAGGTGGCAAGATGAGACGAGAGAGAACACGCTTTGTTGCTTCTAAACCTCTGGAGGAGGAGGTAGGGTTACATACGTAATATTCTTGAGGTTTATAAAGACTTCAGTCTGTGTTTTGTAAAGAGCAGAGCTGTGTGGGTGGGCGTTAGTGGGGAAACCCAGAGTAAGAACCGATGTGCTGTTGAAACAGACTCTTCAGAGTATGTGCGCACCAAAAAACCTAAACCAATGTAGAACTTTAAATTTCTTGAGTGTCATACACTATAACAAACACAAAACCATATTCATTCATTCATAAAACGTTGCCTTTGAATTTGATCCTTGGGATATTTCTGTAAGGTTTTGTTTCTACACCTTTAAATGGCTGATGCTGTCATATAGTTCTGTCTTTTCTACTTTTGTTGTTGTTGTTTTGTGATTTAGGTTGTGAAAGGTAACTGTAGATTGTAATTTCATTGATTTATCCAGCATGAAGATTTACTACAGTTAATCCATTCTACTATCAGGGTTTATTTGGCTTGATTCCTAATACATGCTAAGGTGAATATTAAAACATCTTTTCTTCTGCCCATACACAGTATTTTCTCTAGGAATGAAATAAGTAGGTTATAGAAAATGACAACTGGGTGATATACTTTTTTTTTTTCCTTCTTCAATCTTTTTGAGACAGTGTTAACACTGTGCAATTTAGGGTGACCTTGAACTCACTTTGTAACCCAGGCTGGCCTTGGCTCATAATGATCCTTGATCCTGGTGCCTCAGCCTTCCAAGTTTGAGTGCTGGGATTGCAGACATGTGCCATCATGCCATTTTATTCTTTTTTATAAATGACTTGAACCAGGTTAGATCACTTCAAGGTGTTTTGGGTTTTTTAAAGGTTAATTTAGCTCACTAAATGTCTTTTGCTATGAATTCATATTTTGATAGAAATTTTTGGATGTCCTAGTGTTTTCATGTCTGCTGGTATTTTCTTTTGCGGCTATTTGAAAAGGGAGGGCCTTTCTTTTTTGCTTTTTATCTTTCCATTTACAAATTGGCTGTAGTTTGCATCTGTTTTGGCAGAATCATGACTTCCTGGCAATTTCTTTTTTCTGCCACATGGTCCACATTGCCATGATGTTTGAGATTATGTTAAGGGTTTAGCTCACTTACTTACTGGTCTAGGGTTCATCTCTTTTCCTCAGGTTCTGCTCGTTGCTCTGCTCCTAGAGTATTCTGAAGGGAAGCAGTGTTTTTCTGTATTGTACCATCTTGAAAGAAAATTTCAGTCTTGATGCCGTCAGTCATACAATTTTATACTTGTAGCAAATTAATTAGTTACTAAAGCTTTTAATGTAGACTATTAATTACATTTAAGAAATAGGTTGCCTGGGTTTGAAATGTTAGCTCAGTGGCAGAATGCTAGCCTAGCGTGTATACAGCCCCGAGTTTTGACCCACATTTCTGCTACCCCCAAAGAAATAGTTTGTTTACAATGATGGCGGACTTTTTAGAGCTCGGAATGATAGCAGACACCTGGCTGTACACGAGTCATAGGTTTGCCACCACATGTATATATATAAAGAATTTGGTATTTGATTTTCATAAGGTTTTAAAATTTTTATCTAATGTATATAACCCTGCCTTTAGTAAAGGCTATCTTTTTATGGTGAAAATATTGATATTTGATAAATACAGTTTACATAGATTTGCTCATTTTCCTTTGGTTTCAGTCTTTTAAAGATAAAATCTCTTGACGGGGATTTAGCTCAGCTTTGAAATTGCTTGCCTGGCAAGCTTGAGGTAGTGAGTTTGATCCCTGGTAGAAAAACAAACAAACAAACAAGATAAAATCTCTTAAGATCTTGTGAAACTCAGTTGATCTCCATCACTTCATTTTAGCTGTCATTCAGATACCTGTTTAGTGTGACTTTGCTATATTGGGATTTCTTGGAGTTTATTTATTAATATACTTTTGTTCTTATGTGGTGTATTACCTGTAAAGAACTTTATGAGCTCCCCTTCCCCCATTGTCTTAATCACATCCTCCCTTCACCTAGACGTCCCCTCCATTCCGGTCAACTGCCAACTGTCACTTTTGCATCCCAGGATGCCTCTCACCCAACCCTTCCCATCCCTGTTTTTTTTCATATTGGATTATAGCCTCCAGATTTCTGAGGAAAGAGGTACTGTGCTAATGGGATCGATGCTCACGTTTTCTGCCCACTTTATCTACCTAACATAGATTTGCAGATACATACTGTAACTATTTTGAACACAATGGATTTTTCTTTTTTGTTCACAGATAAAGAACATTCAGACCACTACTGACTTAGTTGATTAAAGTTAGTAAGAATTTTTTGTAAAATATTGAGGATTTTTTTGATCTTTTAATGACCTTCAGGAAAAGTTAAATGAAGTAAGTTTATTTTTGATAGAATATAAATTGTGCTGTTTTCAGATCCAGTTACTACTTAATAGAAATTGCTGTATTTTGTTTCACTGAACAGTCAAGTTAATTGATACCTATATTTAAAATAGCCCATTTTGTAATATGAGATGGTAAGAGTGTTTTAGCTTTTACCTTATCTTAGATTCCAAATTTATAAGGATTATTATACTCAGTAAACTTATTAAAAGGCATTTTACCTAGACTGTGATACCAAATTTTTTTAATAATTAAAAAGCTGATTGGTATAGGAGAAATGAGCAGAATATAATGAGCCTGAGTTTGGAGAAACTTAATTGTTGTTGTCAGATACAAACCGATCATTTAATAGCTGAGTGACTGGTCAACTTCATCTCTGTGTCGCCTCAGTTTCCTTATCTATAATCTGGGCTAAGAATAAATGCACCAAACTGTATCCATGGGATATCCACCACTTAATCACTGTATTTTAGGCCATGTGTCTTAATTTTGCCCCATTTTTTCCCTGTCTGTCTCATGTGAGATAACTCATGTGAAGGTATGACAAAGATAATATGTAGTAAGTCATCAAATGTTTGATTATTTGTGTGTTCAGCTTGACGTGTCTGTAAGCATCTACTTAGTAGAATTCTAGGCTTCTTCGCTCCTAGATTAGTTGGACCCACGTAGGTCCTCTTAAGTTGAAACTTGGGGGCATGTGAATCCAATTACAGAACTAGTTCAAGATCAGTGATGTAAAGAACCTATGTAGTCAAGTTTGTGGCTTAATGAATTAGTGTGAGATAATAGGTTATACAGTTGATGTTTCAAGCAAGGGTCCTAAAGGCAAGAAGATAAGGTTAGAGGTTGGAGAGGGAAAAAATTTCCTTGTATACGGCCAGATGCTTCTTAAGATTGTCTGCCTTTCTCATCCCAAATTGATTATGTTTCAAGAAATGTTGAATTAATTGTACAGTGATACACATACATAGCACTTTGGATTAGTTATATTTGCTTTGTCAAATAGCCATCTGTCCAACTCCTTTTTTTTTTAACATTTCAATGCAAATTGAAAGCAATACACTTTACCCCCAAATATTTTAAGCATATAGCACTGTTGAATCTTTGTTTTTTAATTTAGCAAAAACTTACATGTAGTAAAATGTAAAATTTCTAGACTACCATTTAATGCATTTGACAAATAGTTATACCTGTGTAACCTAGACAGTCTATCTCCCTGTTGAAATACTGAACATTTTCATCATCCTGGAAAGTGTACTTAAGTTCCTTCCCAGTCCATTCCTATTACCTCTAACCATAGAGGTAATCACTATTATCATTTTGCTTTTTCTGGAATTTCACATACATATATAATTATTTATTATGTATTTTTCATTCCTGGCTGTTTTGAAAAAGCTGCTATGAACAATTTTGTAAAGTATATTTTTGAGTATTGGTTTTGTTTTAGATCAGTTAGTTAAATAGAGCATGACCAAAAATTGCATATTTTTCCTTAATTTGTATAACATAACAAAATATAAAAGTGACAGTTTTATCAAATTTACTCAGTGCAAATAAATTCTGGGTGCAAGTACTTTGTCAGGTGCATGTTTAAATATTTTCTCTCATTGTGGTCCTCCCCTTTTTATTTTGGTATCAGGAATTGAACTCAGGGCCTTTTACTTGCCAGGCAGGCGCTGTGCCACAGAGCAATAGCCCTGGCCCTGCCTATTTTCTTTTTTTTTTTAATTTTATTTTTTATTTATTTTTTAATTTTATTTAAAGAGAAAAAAAAAAAGCAATACAGAAAAAAGGGTAGAAACAATACAAAACCTCAAAAAAAACCATAAATCACTAGTTGACAAACCACATACTGTCCTCCCAGAAATAGCTGTTCATGTTACAAAATTAAGGCATACAAAGTGAACACACAGTGAGGCTGCAAACAGCTACAAAAAAACAGGATGGAATAAAGGCAATTGAGACAGTATAGTGAAATTGGCACAGAACATCAAAGCAGGTCACCAGGACAACAGTAACAACTGCCTATTTTCTTAACAGCATCTTTTGATCAGCAGTTGTTGCCAATTTTATGTTTGAAATCATCTTTTTCCCTTATTATTCCCTTATTATTTTTGCTGTTGTTTGTATTCTAAGAGACATTGCCGGCCTCTGCTACAAAATACGATCTTTTGTTTGCCTTTAGGTGGATTATGGTTTTTCTAATTTCTTCAGTTGTGCTTTGTATTTAACCCATGAATTAAAGATATATTTAACCTCTAAATATTTGACTGGTTTTTTTTTTTTTTTTTTTTTTTTTGGTACTGGGGATTGAACTCATGACCTCATGCTTGCCAGGCAGGCGCTTAAGCCACTGAGCTAAATCCCTGGCCCTGACTGGTGTTTGTTAATTTCTAGTTTAACTTTATAGTTAAAGATTGAAATCAAGGTTTCATACTCCGAAGTGTATTGGTTTTTCAGTGTAGCCCAGCATATGTTCAGATTGATAATAATGAATAATTTCTTATATTTGTTTGGGGGTAATGCCAGTTAATAAGATGACTCTTAGGATTTCTTAGATCTTTGTTTTTATTTGGCCTTTTTTGAGGAGGCAGTATGATTAGTCTGTTAAACTACTGAATGATGATTAAAGTTGTCAGATTTATGGATTTATCTTTCCTTCCTTAATTATATCAATTATTACTTCGTGTAGTTTGATGCCTACAGTCAGAATATTAACCTTACCTTTGTTGTATGACTATTTAATGATTTGTCCTTTTAATATTAAATATCCTTTAAAAATCTTTAGAAATAATGCTTTGCTTTGAAATCTCCCTAGATACTGATATAGCTATTATACTATTGTTAGAGTAAGTTTTATGCTTATTAGTTGTAGGATATATCTTTTATGTATCCATTTACTTTTAGCCTCTTTATAAGTAAGCTTTAGGTAGACAGTATATAGTTCTTATCTGTTAATTGGAATGCTTTAACCGTTTATAGTTAATATGCCTGACATAATTATTGATATTATTGGATTAAGATCTTACCATTTTTTTGCTTCTTATTTTTCCCATTTTTTTGCTTGCTCCTTTTGAAAAACGCATTTTTTGGTGTCATTTAATGTTTAGTAGAGTTCCATTTTATTTACTTATGTTTTTATTTTTCCACATTTGTGTAGTTCAGGCAGGCCTTAAACTTGCTAATCCTCCTGTCTGAGCCTCCCAGGTTATAGTTGGACACTCTCATGTCTGGCTCATATTCTGCTTTATTTGTCTGCTTTTAATTTCTGCCTCTTTGCATTTGTTAACATTCTTCTTGATCATAATATCTAACTTTTTCCAGACTGCTATGTTTCTATTGTGTTATTTGGTGTAAAGTTTAAAAATCTTGCAGCAGTATAGACTTTTCTGTTTTCTTCCTTGTCATTTTTTGCTGTACTGATCATTTGTATTACTCTTAAACAGGCTGCAAACCCATAGTATATACTTTTTGATTCTTAAAGCTTTGTGTGTTTTAAAGAAATCGAGAGTTGTTTTATGTTTGCTCACATAGTCTCCATTTCTTTATAAAATCTGTGTTTCTGTTTGGTGGTATTTCACGTTAGCCCAAAGAACTTGTGAAGGGGGCTTTATGATAACAGGTTCTTAGTTTTATCTGGAAAAAAAGAAAAATGAAAATGTCTTTTATTTTGCCTTTTTTTGTGATCAACTTTATTGAGGTGTGATCTGTGTACAATAAACTATCCATTTGAAATATTCAGATTATCTTAGTTGTTAGTGAATTTATCTGAACTCTGGTGAGCAGCAGTTGAAATTCTAGTTGATTTGGTTGCTTGGTGTATCTACTTATACCTGTATAATTTACTGGTCCAAGGGAGATTTGGTTTCCTTGCAGACTTTGGGGACCTCTTCTGTGGCTCTTTATTTTTGGATCATTTGCTGATTCTTATGGTCATTGTGGGCTCCTCCTTTGATTCTTTTACAGGTTTATAGTTTTCTTTCAGAAAAACTTGCACTTGTACAAGTCAAGCTCACTGGGTGTTCTTCCTTTCTTCCAAATGTCCTTTGTCATCTAGTTTCTCCCTGCCTTTGGTTGCTCTCCAATTTTTATAGTTTTTTTTTAATATGTCTTTTCCAAGAGTTTGTAATTATCATTCAGAACATTGGTTAGATATAAGCTACTATAACACTAGCAGAAGTGAAACTTTTTTTCTCATTGAGTTACTGGAGACTTGGGATGCTTTTGGTCTAGTGGATTAAACACCAATAGGGTTCACTACTCATGGGTTCTGCTGGTTAGTAAATGCTTGTTTCACATGCCAAGACCATATACTATATAGCTTTTATGTTTTGTGTTAATACCACAGGTGTGGTACAGAGAACCGTTTTCTTGTCTCAGTACCAATGAGAAAATTGATTCTGGGAGCAGTTAGGTTCTCAGTTATGTAGCAGTTGGTGACACAGCTGGGTTCAGATTTTCTTTCATAATTTAAAAGACCATATTATTATTATTACATGATGTTACTACTTTTTTCTTATTCTAAATTTGCCTGTAACTTCATCAGTTCTATCTGAAAATAAAAGAACAACATGCAAAATAGAAAATACCATTATAACCCATGTTGTGTTTTAGGAAATGGACATACCAGTATTACCGAAAATATCCCTACCAATCTCCAGTTCTTCACTGCCTACCTTCAATTTTAGTTCTCCCGAGATCACAGCTTCCTGTCCATCATCCTTCAGTCCTTCTCAATCATTAACAAACAAGGTACTGAACCATTATGTAAATGAGGTGATTTTTGTTCGTATTCTTTCCTTTAGAAAAGTGTTTTTCAAAGACAGTGATTAATTGGGAGAGAAGTGAAAATGTGTTGTTTTAGTCTTAAAAATGTACAACATTGTTGTGAAAACATTCCTTAGCCTTTATGCAGTACATTAGAAAAAGACAGTTGCAAGTTTCCAAACACTATTTCAGATAAGATATGTTGTTTTGGTAAAAACTGGTACAAAGTTTTACTTTTCAGGTAGGATTAGCATCTTAAAATGACTTAAATGTAAAAGGAATGAGAATGCTTTTAAGTTCTTTGAAAAATAATTTTCATAAGGTTTGTTTATATTTTCTAAGTAACGTTTTTGTGTGATTTCTTAATGGTTGGGAAAAAAAATAGGTACAAATGACCTCTCCAAGCAACACTGGTAGCCCTGTGTTTAGATTTTCATCTCCAATTGTAATATCTACGGAGGCAGTTGTACTATCTCCATCATCTGTAAGTAGCAACCATGGAGTTTATCATGTTTATTGATTTCAAGGCCATGTTGTATTACTATCCATCTATGATGCTGTTGGTAGTAAGAAACAGTTCTTATTTCCAACTTAAAAAATATTTAGGACACAGAAAACTTAAATGAGCAGTCTCATATTCTTCGCTTCATGTGTATATGTGTACATTTTTTTCTGTACCACTTGACAGTTGAAATGAAGGCACCTGATTCACTTAGTACAGTATGGTGAACCTATGGCGTGTGTGCTGCAGCCGGCCGTTTGTTACCTTGAAAGCTCTAAAAGATTTTCTGTCACTGACTTAACATTTCTCCATGTGTCCTCGAAGAAGAGGGACATTCTCTTGCCATCTTGGGTATAGTTATACCCAAGAGAAATTTAACATGATGCACTAGTACGGTCCATATTTAGATTTCCCTGTCATCTTCAGATGTCCCTGAATTGCTGTTTTATTTCTATTAGTCCTAGATTCAGTAAAAGACTGACCTGCCTAATCAATTAAATCACATTGCGTGTAGTTATTAATATGTCTCTTGAATCATCTTTTATCTTGAAAAAACGATGGGCTGTTATTATCAGACAATGTGTATTTGTTTCTTAATGGTCAAGAAACATTTTGGATGAGAATAAAGTTTAAATGTTCAGGCTGTCCCAGATTTGGCACCTGGATCATTTTAATACATTGCCTTTCTTTTTAACTATCCTAGTTTTCTGTCACAACTAGGTGTTACAGATACAATATAATTACCTTGCCATCAGTTGTTTCAAAAGTCTCATACTTTTTGTTAGAAAGTAGCATTCAGATACTGAGAACTGGCCATTTAGAATACAACCATCATTTTATGTGCTGTTTTGAAAGGTAAAAATGTCTAAAATTAAAACTACCGTGACACTGTGACATGTCATTTAATATAAGAATCGCAATTTGCATTTATATTTACATACATATATATATTTTAAAATTATTTTGTGATGCTGGATATTGAATCTGGGCTTCATATATGTTAGACAAGTGCACTATCATTGAGCTATATCTATGCCTTCTCCCAACTTGCTTGTTTTACTTTTAATTTTTGTTTTTTAAGACAGGCTCTCACTGTGTATTTCAGACTAGTTTGAACTCACTATCTAGCCCAGGCTGGCCTTGAACTTGCAGCAGTCCTCCCGCCTCAGCCTCGTGAGTGCTGGAATTAAAGGCGGATGCCACCATCCCTGCATCAACTCACATATTTTGAGGCATGGTCTTGCTGTGTTACTCAGCTGGTTTCATTCCTGGGCTTAAACTGATCCTCTTCCTTCAACCACCCAGGTGCTGGAACTGTAGGTGCAAAAGATGGTACCCAACTCATGAATTCTAATTTTAGAAATTATAAAGTATGAAGAACTATATTATTTAAAAACAGATGAAATTCAGTAAACTTTTAGACTTGTGTTAAACTACATTCTATTTAAAAGCAAATTGATGTTCTTTGCTCTTCACAGATTAGATTTACCTTTAGTATGCCTGTTGCGAAAACAGAAATTTCTGGCTCTAGTAGTACTTCAGAACCAATTACAAGTAGTTCAGGTAAGTAAACATTTTCACACATTTTTGCAAAAACACAATTGCATGTATTTCAAATTTTTGCTTTTACTTTTGGTGATTGTTTTAAATGCTTTCCCTTTAGTTAAATTAGCTGTTAATTAAAAAGCAACCAGAAGTGACTATTCTTCTAATAATTCTATTATCTTCAAGAGATAGAAAGCTATTATGGTTCGGTTTTAAGCAGATAGATAGAATAGCAAATGGATCCATGATTTTTGTTTAATAAAAAATAAGCTGACAAATTTGTTATAAATGAAGTTTCAAATTTAAGGTTTGTATATTTTAGTGGTGATGAATTTTTATCTTGACTGTATAATTCACATTTTTATTTGTAAGTTATATGCTTATATATGCAGATAGTATGCATTATTTCTGGACTGAAGAAATTGATATTTAGAAGCCAGGTGTGGTGGCACAGGCCTGTAATCCCAGCACTGGGGAGGCTGAGGCAGGAGGATGCTGTGAGTTCAAGGCCAATTTGGATGATAGTGAGTTTAAAGCTAGCCTGAACTACATAGTGAGAATCTGTCTCAAAACAAAATAAAGAAACTGACATTTAGAAAAAGAAATGAGTAATCAGTTAATTAAAACATTGTTGTGGTAGTTTTCATTGTTTGAGAAGTGGAAAAACATTTGGACTGAGTTACTCAGGTTATGAAGTTTGATTAAGGATTTTCCTAAAGAAATGAAGACCGAGTGCAAGGACACAGGAACAAGAACAAAAGTGTGGCATGTTTTGTGAATCATAGATGATTTGTCATGAAATTGGAGAAATAGCTTTAAATCCTAAAAGTTCTTGAATACCATGCTAGAGAACTGGATCTTATTCTGAATGTAACTGATTTTTATATGCCAGTGCGATTGTATTGGGCTGTTATAACAGAAGTGTGCCGAATCTTGAGAGTCTCGTGGGAATAGACAGACATGTTACAGCACACGCGCCATAGATTTGGCACCGCTGCTTGAAAAGAATTTGGGTTTTCCTTTTTCTCCTGTATTCCCCTCCCTTTCTTTGTCTTCCCCATCTCACTCCTCTCCCTTTCTTTGTTTTTTAAGATGGGATATTTCCATGCTGCCCTGGCTGACCTTAAATTTATGACCTCTGGTGTCAGCCTCTTGAATAGATAGGATTATGGGCATGTGTCACTGTGTCCAAACAGAAAGAAGTGCTGTATTTTCAAAATATATGCTGAGTTTCAGAATTTTGAAAATTAGACTGTCCTTTCCTAAAAGACATATTTAAAAAATGAACCAATACATAGAAGCTAGAGAGGGTTTGGGAAGATAAGAGAACAGCTTGTGTAAGTGGTGTAGGAACTTGACTGATATTTACAGCTTCTGTATTATTATTATTATTATTATTATTATTATTGTTATACGAAACAGCTTTATATAGTAGAAAGTAGCAAGTACTGTAAAGTTGTTTTTAGTTTCACTGGATTGAAGAAGAATAGACCTTAAACAGTTTTATGACTTGTTATAGGAAAAACAATAAGTTTAGTATTGCTTCAATAGTGGTAGTATAATGAATAATTATTTGTTAATGTAACTTTTTTTTTTTTGGTACTTTTTTTGGTGTTGGGGATTGAGCTCAAGACCTTGTGAGGCAGGCATTTGTGCCGCTGAGCTAAATCCCAGCTTTGTTAATGTAACTTTGTATTGCATTATATTTCAAAAACTACTGTTATTTTTAAAAGTTGATTAGGTATGTATTTATATGTAGCATGTATGGAATTGTGTGTTGTCATTTTTGCACCTCTGCTTCTCAGCACTTCTCTCATTTAAAAAAAATGGATTGAAATAAGGATATTGGGCTGGGGATATAGCTTAGTGGATAGAGTCTGCCTGGCAAGTGCAAAGCTGTGCATTCAGTTTCTCTCCCCACCCACCCTACCGCCCCCTCCCCCAAAGGATGTCATGACCAATTGCTTTGCGACAGAACCTGATGTTTCTGTTACCTTCTTTTTCTGTGTGTGAGTGCACTTTAAGATAATCCTAAAAATTTACCTCAGATTCACTAAGTTTCTCCACTTTGATTATAAAAAATAAAAGCAATTTGATTATGAAATTTTTATTATAAATGGTACCATATTTTCCCCAGTGTTTCAGTTTCATCTTTTTTCAGTGAATTCGTTGCATGAATTTTACTTTTTTGTGACCATGGGGGTTGGTGAGGGAATGTATAGTATTTTTACCTTGTTATTGTAATGGCAAATTTACCCTGTACTCTTAAGTCTTTTGTTCAGTAAATTAAAGCAACTTTTTCATGAGATTTAGAAATTGTTATAACTTTAAAAATTACAGCTCAAGACAACATTGCAGTGAACAGTACAAACTGTAAGAAGCAATGTGAAGATTATGAGAGCATTTTAAAACCTGCAAAAGTCCTGAAAGAAGGAAGTGTTCTAGATGTTCTGAAAAACCCTGGTAAGATAATAGCTGCCCTTGAAACAATTGGAAGTGTTAATTACAAGGTCATGATCTCATTTTACTGTTTAATTGTGTTACAATTTAGCCTTGTAAAAATTATGACTAGTTTCATAGGAGGTTGATTTTTTAAAAATATAAATGTGGTCAAATCTAATTATTTTGTGGGAAATATCTTAGAAACCTTTTCTCATTCCTTTGGAATTCAAGGACTCTGAACTAATCCTGAAATCAAAAGAAGGAAGTGTAGGAGAGGAAAGTGAATTATCTGTAATTAATTGAAAGTGAATTATAGAGATGGACCAATGTTCAAAAGAGCAGATGAGCCTGACAGAACCTTTTCTCTAATGAGCTCATTGATCTGCCTTCTCACTTTTTTCTCCATTTGATAAATGATGGAATAAGGACAGGTGTGTTTAATTGTAACATATAAGTAGAGGACAGTACTTGTTTACAATATAAAATGTGAGAGCACTTACTGAAGTTTATTTTTGTAGTTGACAATACTTGTACTTATTTTATGAGGTGCAGTACTGTAGTTCAATACATGTATTTAAATGTATAATGATCAAATGAGGGTAGATAATAATTTGAAGTGGATGAATAGAAATTCTCAAGAATAAAATTTTGCTTTGAAATCAGAAATAATCTCTGCAGTTTTGTGATGCATAGTACAAGAGTATATAACCGTATATTATGAAATCTGATAGCTTCAAAAGGATTTAGATAAACCCAGCAGATGTGTGCATGCATAATGGGGTATATTTTCTGGCTGTTTTGTTGTTGTTTTGTTTTATTTCATTTTTTTCCAGTTGGCTTCTACAGTAAGATTAGGAGACTTAGGCTGTTTGGTCCAGCCTTTTCTTTGCCTTTTTTTTTTTTTTTTAATGGTATATACTGCTTCAGGAGTGAAATAATTCGAGTAATATTACACATTTATTATGGTAATTACAGAAATCCTATATTAGAATAAACAATGCATCATTGTGTGGTTTTATTGTACACATTTATTTGGTGAGTTAGGGCCACACTTTGTGTATATAATCCTGTCTACTTTTAACTTGTAAGAATTGAACCTAGATACTGTGTACTACTGAGTTGCATCCTCAATCCTTTCTGTTCCTTTTTGTTATTGTTTTTATATTTTGTTTTTTGAGACAGGGTCTCACTGTGCAGTCCAGCCTGGCCTGGAACTCATTAGGTAATGTAGGCTAACCTTGCACTCTCAGTGATTGTCCTGCCTCAGCCTCCTGAGTGTGTTACTGTAGGTGGAACCACCACACCTAGCCCCCCTTTTTTTTCTTTGAGATGAGGTGTAACTTAAATTGCCTGGGCTTACCTACATCTTTGGATTTTCTTATCTGATTTTCTCAAGTAGCTGAGATCCCTGGTCTGCCCTACTGTGCCTGGCCATATTAGAAAAAGGTGACAAAATAGAAGGAAAAGTGTATAATGCCTGAGATGATCACTTTTAAAATTTGGCCAAATTATACATTGTTGACCACTGGGAGTAACTGGAGTATGTGGAATCTTTTTGCCCTTAACTTAAAAGTATGTGGCAGGACTTTTTTTTTTTTTTAAATTGGTACCGGGGATTGAACTCATGACTGCGCGCTTGCAAGGCAGGCGCTTATGCAGCTGAGCTAAATCTCCAGCTCCTTAACCTAAAAGTAGCTCTAGGTTAGATTACTTCTTCATACCACTAGAAAAGCTGCAGCAACTATCTGTACTTTCTCTTTTCCTTCAGTACTTAAGGCTGGATAAACAGATCACTGATAGTGGTGGTATATATAAAATGAGTTAGTTGGTCCCAGGTAAGGGATTAAAAGTCATCTCAGGGAATAAAATGTAGCTTCAGTGAATTATTTGAGTGATAGCAGTTTGGACAGCACCAGGATTTCTCCTCATCCTGGGTGGGCATAGTGTGGCATATGCTTGCAATCAGGGCACTCTGGGAGGCAGAGCCAAGAAGATTGCATGTTCAGGTCCAGCCTATGTAACATAGTGACCCAGTGAGATCCTATATTAAAAAATAAAAAGGGCTGGGGATATAGCTCAGTGTGAAGGACATAGATTTAAAAAAAAAATCCTTCCTATAGCCACCTTGTTTCATATGGGTCCTTTAATTATTTAAATGCATCTTTATTTTGTTAGAAAATAAATACACTTAGAATGTGAAAGGCATGTGCGATTATGTTAGGTTACTCTTTGAGGCCATTGTGTTTGAGTTACTACTTGGAAACTTTGTATAACCATACAGGGTTGCTGTTTCTTCACAAGGTTAGCCGAGATCTTAAATCATTTTGATATTTCTGGGCCTAACCAAAGGCTTGGTACATCTTTCTTAGGAATTGCCACTGAAGGATACAATTTTAAAGCTTATGTAAGCTTAGTATAGTTAAAAACAAGTTTTACCGCTCTGTTGTATTTGGAGGGACACCTGTCAAATAATTATGCCTCTTCAGCTCAGCTTGTTCTGCTGAAGTTAGAGGCTTCTACAACACTGTATTGTGACTCAAACATTGAAAGATGATAGATACTGAAGATGTTTGGTATAGCCAAAGGAACACCTGATAGAAGACAGATGTGGAAGGAAGGCTTTGACTATATTACAGGAAAGCACAGTATAGTAAAGTGTGAATGACAGTAGTATTATATCAGTAAGTTCTATCTGATGAGAGCATCCAACTACAGATTCTGGGAGGGAGGAGGCAATGCATGCATCTTTTGTAGAATTTTAACTATGTCTTGACTTACTAATTCTAATATGATTGCATGGGTGAAAAACAGCTTGGAGGTTGTCTATCTTCGAATGTATAACCCTGCAATAAGGTAAATAAGTTTTCTTTTGGTAATTACAGTTAATGCCTTGATTAGAAAATCCTTTTCTTTCTTCCTCTCACCCCCACCCCAATGTAGGTTTTGCCTCTCCAAAGATAGATTTGGTTGCTTCTCAGCCTACTACTACAAGCCCTGAAGTTTATACAAGACCAGCAATAAGTACCTTTTCTTCTAGTGGAGTTGGGTTTGGGGAAAGTGTAAAAGCCGGGTCATACTGGCATTGTGATACCTGTCTGCTCCAAAACAAAGTTACAGACAATAAGTGCACAGCCTGTCAAGCAGCAAAATCGACACCAGGAGAAAGTGCTAAACAGACTGGAACTGGGACACCAAGCAAAAGTGTCAAAGCTGCTCTTTCTGCATCAGGAACAGGCTTTGGAGACAAGTTTAAACCAGCAATAGGATCTTGGGATTGTGATACTTGTTTAGTGCAAAATAAACCTGAAGCAGTGAAATGTGTGGCCTGTGAAACCCCAAAACCAGGAACTGGTGTAAAGCGACCCCTGACATTGACAGTGGTTTCAGAAAGTGCTGTAACTACAACTGCTTCATCTTCAAACTGCACTGTTACCTCTGGTACCTTAGGATTTGGAGATAAATTTAAAAGGCCTGTGGGATCTTGGGAATGTCCAGTGTGCTGTGTTTCTAACAACGCTGAAGATAACAAATGTGTGGCCTGTATGTCTGAGAAACCAGGTACATTTATAGCTATGTGTAATAATTTTGCCAATTACTTACGTAGAACATTGTAATTTATTCTGTAAAACAGCTTAAAATAGTTTTAGTATTTGTAATGGTTCAGAATTAATATTTCTGCATAATACTTTAAAACCATCTTGAAGTTAAAGTGACTTCTTTTTTTGGGGGGGTACTGGGGATCAAACTCATAACCTCGAGCTTGCCAGTCAGGTGCTTGTGGTTAAAGTGGCTTCTATATCTTAACGTTTACTTAGGATAGGTTGACTGGTATGTTAACCAGTCTAGTGTATACTCTTTTTCTATGGATTTTATTAGAAACTTCTTGCTGTCTATAATATTTTTCAAGATTGACTAATGTAGATAATGTAAGCTCTCAGAACGAGACAGTCTGTCTCAGACCTTGATGTAGGATAAAATGTTATTGCATTGTTTTCCTCTTACATAAAAAATAAGCATAGTTGTCATTTACAGGGGTGGTTTCTTTAAGGGATAGACTATTTTATAATGTTGTAGCTGAATATTAATGGTTGATACCATAGTCACATGCTGTCTGCCAGGGATATTGCAATGGGATAGGAAATTACTGAATCATTTCTGAATTCCAACTTAGCTAGAAGTTGAGGAAAGTATAAAAGCTAGAAAAATGGAGACAGGTTTGAGTTTTTTCTGTTGATTTGTTCAAAGTTGGAAGAACTACTGAAGAATTTTTATCATTTTTTAATTAATTTGTAAGTGACACTGTGGTTTTGTGTTTCTAACTCCCTCTGGCCATTTCTGTAAGAATAAAATTTCAGAATCTTTATTTTGAAATATCTTTTCTTTCCATATCCATTTAAAAAGGTTATACTCTACATGAAATGGAAATTAATTCTACATTACCAACACAAAAGAGGCTTATGTAGGTGGTAAAGAACATGGACTTTGTTCTTTAATTGATGAATCATTTTCAGCAGCAGAATGATCAAATTTACCAGTCACGGTGGCTTTTTTGAGAATGACATTGAAGGTAACTAAGTTCAGAGGACAATTTAGGGAGTCTTGTGAGTAGTGTAGGCAGTAAGCAATGATGTGTACTGTTAGAATCAAATAAGGACGTGGGAGAAGGTACAAAATTGTGTACAGATTTAGACATGTTCATTTCAAGCTGCTGAAATTGACAGATAATACTTGTGGGTTTTGGATAAACTAATATGAACCATGGACTCTGAGGATGGAGATAACAGATTTGGGAGTCATTAGCCCATATTTTGATACTGGAAGTTATGGGGGTAATTATTGAGTAAATAAAGACAACCTAAAACTAAACTCTGAAAACTCAAGGGATGGGCAGTACTAAAATTTTCATAGTTAATCTTTTAAAGGAATAACCAGAGTGGAGAAAAAGAAATTAGATGGCAGAGGTTGCCTCTGACAAAGGAATGAGACCAGAGGTTTCAATAAGAAGGCTACTATTGAAGCAGGAGATGAGGAGGACTTGAACCAGAATTGAAAAAGGGTCAGAAGAAGAGATTGAAATAAATTTGAGAAATGTTACAGGGAATGAGGAGCTACCTAGGCAAACTAACCAAGTGATTGCTGGAACAGACAGACTGCAGTGATGGAGCTCAGAGGAGAAGGTGGGTTGCAGGTACAGATTAGAACTGTTATAATCAGAGCTTATAAGGATGGTGGACCAAAGATAGAGCCTCAGGGAGCAGTTTTGTTGGCAAGATACAGGAGAGACTGTAAAACGCTGAGGTGGTTCAGGAAACTGGGAGAAATGACAGCAGTTAGGTACTGTTTAGAGATACAGATACAGAACGAATGGCTTCGCTCTCTACACTTAGGTTTCATTAACTGTGCCTTCTGTACTGTTTAGAGATACAGATACAGAACAAATGGCTTCGCTCTCTACACTTATGTTTCATTAACTGTGCCTTCTGAGTTGCCCGTAGTGCTACCTTTACAGGCTACAAACATGCTAGTTGTGCTTCAGCATATAATTATCACCTCATGTCTGTTCCTCATTTGCTCCTTCTTTGCACATTTGCTTTAGGTCATTCATTAGTTGGTGATGATGCATTTGTGTTTTATTTTTCCCTTTCAGACCATGAGCACCTTAAAAATTAAAACATTTTTACTTCATCTTTGTATCCTCCAGCTATCCTCGTGTCTAATGTTTGTTAAATGGTTAGCGTATAACAGCCAATGTTGTGAACATAATAGGTATAGGGTTTCATTGTGAAATGTATAATACTTCTATGCAGAAACATGCTTTGAAATCTTGAAATTAATTAATTAATATGGTGTGCATATTTTTAATGCCTGCAGTTTTAATGCCTGCCTTAAGTTAAAGAGTGCTAAGGTGCTTAAAGAAGTTTTGGATTCTTCAGGAAAATTTAGTCTTTTAGCTTCTAGTTTGAGAATGTTTTTATTTTTTCAAACCACAGCAGTTTTAATTTGAGATTGAGGGTGTTCAGTCATCACTGAGCAAAATTTGAGCAAGTTGTGCATTTATAAGATTAAAAAAATCCAAGTGGTCTATCCCGTTTGTAACGTAATGTTTACATTGCTTGCGTTTGTGTGTCTTAATTGGAAGTTGTCAGAATATTAAAATTACTACTATCATTAAGATGCTTATGTAATGAAAATTAAAAATTTTAATGATTTTTTTCCCATGATCTTTTAGGAATCTCAGTCCCTGCTTCTAGTAGCAGCACTGTACCCATCTCTGTGTCTTCTGGGAGCTCTCTAGGACTAGACAAGTTCAAAAAGCTGGAGGGAAGCTGGGACTGTGAAATGTGCCTAGTACAGAATCAAGCAGACTCTGCCAAATGTGTAGCTTGTGAAAGTGCGAAACCAGGCACAAAATCTGAGTTTAAGGGTAAGATGATGGTAAAATGCCTATTATAATGCCTTTTTAAATGAAATATTTGCAGAACCTTAGTTTTTTAGTTATTCATTCTCTCTTAGAAATTCATGTAAAATGAGATAATTGTTTTTAACTCCTATAGTTCATGTGTATCTCTGATTATTGAGACAGAAAGTTGCTGCTGGTCCCCAGTGAGGTGTTTTGGTTTTTTTTTTGCATCTGAATGGAGAACTTTTGTGTCTCAGCTTTTAGGTTATCTTGTTTTTTAAATGTTAATTCCCAGATGAATTTCTTGACTTATTTGAAGATGAATTTCTTGACTCTTATTTAAAGTAATCTGACTTGGGCTTTGGTTTTTCAGAGTCCATTCCATTCCAGAACTATTTAATATTCTACTCTTCCAATGTTTATTTCATTTCAACATATTCTTATTTGTGTGTTTTCTATTTTGAGTCTAGATAGCAGATCGCATTTTCAATGTCTGATTTTATCCTTAAAAGTCTCAGCTATAGAATTGCTGGGTCTATGTAATTATGTTTTTTTGTAAATACTAATACATATATTGTGCTAACTTATACATCCATGTACAATATACGAAAGTGCTTATTCCTCTTCTCATCAGTACAAAATCTATCACACTTTGTCAGCAAGTGTAATAGGAAGAGGTGCATTTTGAACAGTTACAAAGGTTGAGATGTAAATCTTGTGAATATTGGTCAACTTGATTCATATTTATTTCTGTTGATAATAGTGTTCAAAGTAGGCCTTGTCAAAGTTGTTCGTGGTTGTTTGGCTTTCAAAGATAAGCATTTTGTGTTTGAGGACATAAGCACATTAAGTTACTGTCTTTGTGGTATCTTTTATATTTTTGAAGGTTTTGGCACATCTTCCTCATCTTCAAATTCACCAGCCTCATCCTTCAAATTTGGTATTCCATCATCATCTTCCGGGCCTTCTCAGACTTTAACAAACACTGGAATTTTTAAATTTGGAGATCAAGGAGGATTCAAAATAGGCATATCATCTGACTCTGGGTCTGTAAACCTCATGACTGAAGGCTTTAAATATTCTAAAGCAACTAACTCGAATTTTAAATTTGGAGTTTCATCTGATTCTAAAACTGAAGAAGTTAAAAAGGATAGTAAGAATGATAGTAATTTTAAGTTTGGACTTTCCTCTGGTTTAAGCAACCCAACTTCTTCATCCCCATTTCAGTTTGGTATGTCTAATCCTGGACAGCAAGATAAAAAAGAGGAACCATCTAAGTCTTCATCTGCAGGCTTTAGCTTTGGTACTGCTGTTATTAACCCTATTGTTACTGTTGCTGCTGCTGCTGACACCATAGTGACCTCTGAGAGCAAAACCAGCTTCAGCTTTGGAACCATAGAAACCAAGAGTGTCTCAGTGGCTCCTTTCACATGCAAGACAACAGAAGCAAAAAAAGAAGAAATGCCAGCTACCAAGGGAGGGTTCACCTTTGGCAATATGGAAACTGCCCCTCTGCCATCTGCCTCAATGTTTGATTTAGAAAGGATAGAAGAAAAACAGAAGGAGCCTGTCACTTCTACATCTCTGGTTTTTGGGAAGAAAGCTGACAGTGAAGAGCCAAAATGTCAACAAATATTTTCCTTTGGGAATTCAGAGCAAACCAAAGATGAGAGTTCTTCAAAGGCAATATTTAATTTCAGTGTGGCAAAACCACCTGAGAAGGAATCTGAGCAGCCAGCAAAGGCCACTTTCACTTTCGGAGCTCAAACCAGTACCACATCTGGTAAATATTAAAATTTAATTGTGAGGTGCCTTTGATATCTCAACAAGAATAGGAATTCAAAGAATGCTTTACATAGGACATAGTTAGGAGAGTACCAATTATTCAACTCTTGGGGAAGGAGCTGTGGATTTTTACTTTTCTCCTAACCCCTTAGATCTAATTTTCAGAAATAACTGTAATGGAAAGCTCACAAGAGTGTACGTTTATATATGTCCTTCTTCCTTCTACTTGGGCCTTCCCTTAGAGCTTTTTGTAATCAGAATTGGCACATACTTTACTATCTGGCAGTGCTTGCTTTGGCAGCATATATACTAAAATTGTACTCTCTGGGAAAATAGGGATTCATAAATGCACAGAATATTGAGTAACAGAATTTTTATGTAAAGGCTTTCATTTACAGATAATTACAGATAACCACCAGTAAAACATGTAAGGAATATAGACAACAGATAATTAAAATCACCCTGAGAAAATGGGTGATTTTGAAAACTAAAATCCTGAAGGAAGAATAAAATAACATCCTGAAGGTAAAGACTGGCAGTTGAAATAAAAACTATTCTGTATACTTAGTATTGAGAACAACATAGCTGATAATCAGATTAGTAAAATGAAATTTTCCAAAACACTGCAGAAATACCGAGATACTGACAAAAGCTACAACCACAAGTAAATTTCACCTGAAAGAGCAGTTTTTAGGATAAGAGACTAGTATATAGCAGAAATATTTTTAAAATGAAAAGGAAATTTTCTTTATAGACTCTAGTCTTAAAAGTGGAAATGACCCACTAGTTGACAAAGTTCAGTTCTTAGAGGAGTTTCTGCATAGCCTGGCAAACTAACTAAGCTGGTTGTAAAATGTACATGGAAGGAAAAATACCCCAGAAAATGTGGGGAGAAGAGAGCAGGCATGTAAGCAATTTTTTCCCTACTAATATCAGATGAGACCTCAAAGTTATATTAATTAAAATAGTCTAATAGTAACAGCACAGAAAACAAATATATGTATGTTAAGAAAGAGTGTCAAAAAGGTGAGACTGTATAATACTAAAGGCTACATTACTACGAGGAAAAAATTAACTGCCTATTTGTATAAGTTAAAGTTGTGATCCTGCTACATTTACTGCAGCATAAATTACAAAATCATGTACACAAATAATGGCTGTCTTCCACTATCTGAATTTGTTATCCAGACAAAGTAGCAAGTTAAATTTGGATTTGAGGGTAAGTTTAAAAATCTGAGTGCTGAGGCCTTCGTGTGAAAGACAGAAAATCCATAGGCCATAAAAGGAAGAGATGACTGTTTTTGACTGTATCAGAGTGTATTAAGATAAATGATTTGATGGATAATTCTATATCAAAGTTTAACAGTCTGTTTTCTAATGATTTCTTAGATTCCTAGTGTAGGAAAAAGTTCTCAATGATTTGTTCTTAATGATTTATGTTTCTTCATTTTCTGTTTTACAGATCAAGGTACAGCCAAGCCAATCTTTAGTTTCTTGAACAACAGTTCCTCTAGTTCAAGTACACCAGCCACTTCAGCAGGCGGCGGGATTTTTGGTAGTTCCACTTCCTCTTCCAACCCACCTATGGCTGCCTTTGTGTTTGGACAGGCCAACAATCCTGTGAGCAGCTCTGCCTTTGGTAACTCTGCTGAATCCAGTACATCTCAGTCCTTGCTATTTTCTCAGGATAGCAAACCAGCAACCACATCCAGTACAGGTACAGCTGTCAACCCATTCGTGTTTGGACCAGGCGCCAGCAGTAGTACTACCGCAAACTCTGGTTTCAGCTTTGGAGCAACAACTACATCTAGCTCTGCAGGTACATTCCCAGTAGAAAATAAAAACATTGTAGTTGGATTGACTTTAAAATAAATGTGTGTGTGTGTGTTTGTTTTTTAAATCTGTAGTACTGGGGATTGAACTATGTCTCCAGCCTTATTAATTAACTAATTTATTTATTTCTTGAGACAAGATCTTGCTAACTTGCCCAGGCTGGGCTTAAAACTTAGTATCTTTCAAGTTTTCTTTTTGGGATGTCAGGTTGTAAATTTATAGACAAGTGATGGTGGTGGTTTTAGGTACAAGTCCTCTTATTATGCAGTATGTAGATGTATGTAACTTGGGATGATTATTTCTGCATATCAGAACTACTGGTTGAGGACTAAGGATATATATATCTCAGTGGTAGAGTGCTTATATAGTATGTGGGAGGCCTAGCACCAGAAAAGAAAAAAATTGTTGACTGGGAAGGTGGTGACTTGTGTTATCTGAAGCTTTTGTTTGTATGGATTCTGTTATATTTTACCAAATAATAGTAGAATTGTATTCTTAATTGTAAATTGAAACTTGTCTTGATCAAGATAAGATTCCAAAAGTCTGAAATTTACTTGTGGGTTTACAGAAATTCCTTAAAGATTATCTCACTGCTTACTGTCTTGGTGATACAAGTATTTTATTGGGCCTCCAGGATCCTCCTTTGTATTTGGCCCTGGACCTTCAGCACCATCTGCCAGCTCAACATTTGGTGGCAACCAGACCCCAACATTTGGACAAAGTCAAGGTGCCAGCCAGCCTAATCCCCCAAGCTTTGCATCTATATCATCTTCAACAGCATTGTTTTCTGCTGGTTCTCAGCCTGCACCACCTACTTTTGGAACAGTATCAAGCAGTACTCAGCCTCCTGTGTTTGGACAGCAGCCTAGTCAGTCTACATTTGGTTCTGGAGCAACTCCTAATTCAAGTAAGTTTGTAGTGATGTAGCTTGTATCTCTACTTAGAGTATGTGTATCTTAAAAGCAGTATTTTTTTCTGAACTTTGAAACCATGTATATGGGGGCATCATGGTAAATTTTGTGAAAAGTGCATTACAGGGTGTGGAAAATGCCATTTTTTAGGAGAATTTCTTTTGGTGCATTATTTTATGAGTTTTATTATGTTAATGTGCTTAACAGGAAACATAGCAATAAAATATTAAAATTTTAATGTGTAAAGTATGTTTAGAATAAGCATCAGCATTTTCAGCATCAGCTGTATAGTTACAAAATCTAAAAACCAGTAGAAATAAATTTCTGTGTCAGCTACAATGACGATACAAACAACTACCACAAATAATCTAGGCTTCAATACTGTGTGTTTTGCTTTCTTGTCTTTTTTGGCAGGTCGTACTTGTTACCTTTCGTCTTGCTCTTTTGTCAGGATCTTCTGTTATACAATGTGTAATTAGGAAAATGAAATACCAATAAAATGTCAATTATAGTGAGTGTTTAGAATTAAGCATCAACATTTTCTGTATTGTTTGCTTACTGAATCTAAAAAATAACATAAATTCCCATGTGAACTACAATGACAATACAAATAAAGCACTTAAGACAAAAATAATCTTTACTTGAATTATCATAGCTAAGGCAATTTTCACACTGCAAACAGCATGTTCATACACAAATATCTCTTACACTGGTTGCACATGTGTTTCATTTTCCTGTCTTCTTTGATAGGACATACTTGACATCTTTCTTGCTGGTCTTTTTGTTTGGGAGGTTCTCATGATGTTTCACCTATTTAAATTCTTTTGCAGAGTTTTCTGGGTAGATGCATGCTATTCTTTTTCTGTTGTGATTATCAATTCCAGTCTGAGTCCTTTAAGGAAGTTTCTCTGTGATATTTTATGCTTGTTATTTACTTTGTAAACTATGAAACTATTTATACCTGACATATTTTGGGTTGAGTAAAGCACAGCCTTTGGCCAACACTTTGTGTATTGAGTGATGTCATAGTTGCTGCATATCTCATCAATAGCGTGTACTTTGCTTTTCATTTTGCTGTAAAGTGTGGTCATTTCTGGCTTCACGTTAAGAATATACTATCAGTCTTGGGTTTTTTGTCCCTTTTTTTTTTTTTTTGAGACAAGGTCTCACTATGTAGTACAGGCTGACCTTGAACTCACAGGATCCTCCTTGACTCAGCCTCTTGAGTGCTAGGATTACAGGTGTGTACCACCTTGCCCGGCTTCACTGTCCATCTTATCATCATGGTGTAGTGTCGACAGTATCAGTACTATTTTGTTTTTCTTTACCATATAGGAGGCAAATGTTAAAGTCTTTCTAAGATGCAAAGATTGTACTATACATTTATCTCTTGTGAACTTGCAACATTGTTACCAGGAATCACTGCTTTGTTCTTATGAACCATTTGTTCTTATGAATGGTTCTGCTGGTCACCTGGGTTTTTTTTTTTTTTTTTTCTTCCAGCAAATGGAACATCAGTTGGTACCTAGGGAATCAGTTGTAGAATGTGGCATTGGAGTTATTTTTTGAAATAGGTGCAACAAGCTTGTTCACATGTCGTATGGTTTGTTACTGGATAGATAAAGACCTGATGGCTGAATTCCAGGGTAAATTTCTAAATTCAAGGTATAAAACGTCTTTGTATCCTCCAGGGCATATGTTTTGATACCATCTTTGAAAGGTTTATGTGGCATGTATTGCCTAAACAGAGCTTCAACGAAATATGAAATGATGCAAGTTGTTTGTCACTTACGTGTTCAGGTGATATATAATTTGCTTGACAGGAACAAAGCTTTCAAAATATGTGTGAATGGCAACCAAATTGTCAGGTTTTTTTCTTCTTTGATGGGTCTTTTTGTAGTCAAAACATAAATTTTGAAAGAAATCAAATCAAAACCTCGAGATTCTAAAATTTTCAGTGCCACTTCTATCACATCTCCGTAAATAGGTTTTGACAATTAAAATGATAAATTTTTGCTATGAAGGTCTTTAGTTCAGATAGTGAGGTGTCATGATATAGTTTTGAGCATTAACTGTTGATGCATATGGACTGTTTTACTTGTATTTCATTCTTATTGTGTTTCACAACATCTTGTAGTATATCGTCCATTACAATTTCTAGCATTGGATCCAAGTGTTGGCGTTCCATCCAATAGGTTTCACCCCTGGCAAGAACCTAATAACATTTCCTGACCTATATCTAATGTTGGATCCTTCAGATACACATGACCATTTTGTAGCATTTTGACTAATTGGATATTTATTTACATTACCGCTGTCTCCTTCATCTGAGTCAGGGTCTTTATTCTGTACTTCTTTATAATTCCTTGCTCGCTCTGTTACTTACAGCTTCTTTGGCTTACATGAGCCAAGGCAGCATCAGTAGCTGAAACACCTGATGATTCACTTTTAGTTTTCTCCCAAAGTTGTAAAAGAAGTTTTTCATGTGGCAATGTACTGAATTGGGCTAATTCTACAAGAAAAATAAAAAGATTTAATAAAACAGTATAAATACACAAAACAGTAACATGGCTCATAATGTGGGTAAAACTCACCTGTTTGGCACATGTGCATACACATTGCTGTTCATCTACTAAGTGGGTGGACACAAAGATCGCTATTCGTCTTGTGTAGGTACATTAGAAAAGTACGAAAGGTGTGTCTGCTGCACCCCTCTGCCCCCCTTGATGCCTCTGGGGTAAATGTCTCATACTTGACAGAGAGAAGTATAGTTAGATTCACTTAAAACATTATTCTTGAGTTTCACCAGTTGTATTTTTAAAGTATTAAAGTGTATTTTAAGGTGTTTCTCCTTGGCATTGGTATGGGGTTTATTCAGTTCTGTTTCTCTTCAGGGTCCTTCACTTTGAATTGTTTCTAATCCTGTTTATAATTCACTTCTAAAGTTATACCCCAGTTCCAGTACTTAAGTAGGATAGCCCTGACAGTTGTCCCATGACAAATTGATAATGATACAGTCTTTTCACTTGATTTGAATATTTAATTAGAGGTTCCCATGATTTAATTATGACCAATGTATGTATTTTAATAATTTTGTCCATGGTGCACTGTTTGATATTTTTCTAATTGTAAAATACAGCCTCAGATTAGAAAAGGGGATAGAATGTACTTGACAGGTATAATGTTGAAGTGAACACGTGTGCAAGAATCACCCACTCAGAAATCTGTCCTGGGTTCCATTTTGATCGTTACCACATTCCTCTCTCTTTTCTTCCTTCTAATGGTGACCATTGTCTTGTCTTTGATGGCAGTCACTGTTCTTTGGGTTTCTTAATTATTTAGAAAGTATAGTCTTGTTTGATTTTTGTCTATATGACTGAAATCACACTGTAATCAATCTTTTGATTTTTTTCACTCTTAGATTCGTAAGGTTCATCTATGTCACCAAATATAGTTTGTGCGTTGTTATTGCTATAGACTAGATCCCATTGTATAGATATATCAGTTTATCCACTTACTGTTGGTAAGTATTTTGAATTATTTTTAGTTTTTAAGAAATGCTGATTTGGATATGATGTTGGAACACACAATATATGCTTTCCTAAAGTGAGATCACTGAATTAAAAGGCATAATAATATACTTTAGAAGAATAATGCCCACTTTTTCTGATGAATTGTGCCAATTCATATTTTACTACCATTCTGTGAGAGTTCTTACATTTAGATTGTTTGGTTTCTTTTTTGTGTGTGTGAATTCTTTTAAAAGTTTACTTTTGGGTGTCTTCCTGTTCACTTGTTTGGCTTTTGGTTATTGATTTGTAAAGGTTCTTTATGTATTCTGGTGTTAGTGCTTGTTATTAGTCAGATAATACATGTAGTGAAATTTTTGTTTTGTGACATATATTAGCTGTTTTAGTTAGGGCTCCCTTTGGATTGGAAAGTGATTTATTTTATGTCGGTAGTATTTCCCTTTATCCATCTAATTAATACAGAGATTCTGTGTGGTTAGATCAGTGTTCTGATTGTACAGACACTGTTGCTAAACTGAACAGTGATCCTTCCTTTGCAAAATTTTGTTCTGTCAGTGATTTTTATCATTTTCTTTGTACTTACCATTGAGATTTTTATCTCTTCCAATTGTATAAATATTTTTTTTGTATTTTTAAACACATTGGCTATTTTTATATCTGAGAAAACTTTTCCAAGAGTTTTTAAACCTTTTTCTTCCATGAGGCTTTTTAAAGGCCTGCTGCGGGCTGGGGAATTAACTCAGTGGCAAAATGCCTGCATCCCAATCACAAAGCCCTGATCCCTGGTACAAAAAACCCCAAAAAACCCTAATTAATTAATTAATCTATGGGGCTTGGGGATTTAGCTCAGCAGCACAAAGTGCCTGCCTGAGAAGGCACTTCTGAGCTCAGTGAGGTCCTGAGTTCGATCCCTGGTACTAAAAACAAAACAGAACAAAAGGCCTGCTACTTACCTGTGGTTTGGGTGGTCTCTTTTGTTGCCATCCTGGGGATTCTTTTTAGCTTCTAATAGAAACTTTCTCTTCTGTACCATGTCTTCTTTCTTAACTTATCCTTTACTGTTAGTAGAGTGCATCTTCTAGTGATTTCTGAAGGCTTCAGGGAGGAAAATGTTGAGGCTTTGCTTTGCTAGAAGGATTGTTGTTCTGTCTGTATGTATGGTAAGATTTTAACTGACTATAAAATTAGAACAACAATTGTTATCATGATTTTGAAGGTATTGTTCCATTTTGGAGTTTGCATCTTCGAGAATTCCTCTTGAAATCTTTCTTGTGTGCTTCTACACTTATTTTTGCTTTCTGTGATCTAATTAGAATCTTTTTTTTTTTTTTAACCTTCTCTATGCTGCCATACGTGGGACATGCCTCAGTTGTGTAGGGAGTGCAGCATACTCTTGTGTGAATTTCAGTTTCTGTGTATTTTCTTGAAAATTTCCTTTACAAATTTTTCCCCGCATTCTTTCTAACTTGCTTCTTCCACTCTGTTTTTTTTTTCCTCTGCTTTTTGTTTCATGGATGTAGTGTTATGTATGATGTCTTGAGATGTTAATTGTGAGTTTTTTGTTTTTTTTTTTAATTTTGTCTCCTTGCTCAGTTTTCTTTATTTTTTCATAGTACTGTTTTGGTATCTATATATATCATAAAATAATCATACTCAAATGTCTGATACTTCCTAGCTTGTGAGTTGAAAGCATCTCATTACCATTTGCAAATCCCTGTGTGTTGATAAGGCTGATGGATCTTCAGTTCCATTATCAATTTATCTAGCTTTATTTTATTTGGGAAAACCTAGAAGTTAGTATCTTTAGGTCTTTTCTCTTAGTTTCTCAAACGCCCCAGAGAAGATGGTCTGAGAAGACAACAGGAGTTCTCAGTATGCTCTGTATCAATCTCCTAATCCCTGCCCTCAACACAATGTTCTTGCTGTTATGTGTGGTGCCCCCGCTCTGGTGACTGCTCTAGAACTCTGAACTTTTCTGCTCGAGTAGATAGAGAAAATTGCTGTGTTGTATGGCGTTGTATCTGCTTCTAAAAAACAGATATTTTATCATCCTTTTTTTCTTTTTTTGTAGTTCCACCTTCATTCTCACTTGCAGAAGTACCCGGTGCCTAATCTTTTGGGGAATTTTTAGAGTAAATGGAATTGTTTCTGTGTTTCCTCTGCTGTTAGTTTAGTGTCCAGCAAATTTTGCTGTTAGTGAATTGTGCTGTTGCTCTGTCTTCTCCCCCATCTTAGTAAACACCTCTTTACTGTTAATGTACTTTTCAAGTATGTTTTACTGGTTTTCCTATCTTTAACCACATATCACTTTGCCTTTTTTTCCTCTGTTGTGGGCAAGTTGTGTCACTTTTTGGAGGTGTCAAGTGCCTACTTTGTGTCAACAGAGAAAGTATTTTTGCTTGCTTCCCCCCCCCCCCATTTTCCTTGTCTTGTCTTGTCTTGTCTTGTCTTGTCTTGTCTTGTCTTGTCTTGTCTTGTCTTGTCTTGTCTTGTCTTTTTGAGACAAGAGTTTCACTGTGCAGTTTAGGCTGGCCTTGAACTCACTTTGTAGCCTGGGCTGGACTCATACACATAGCAATTCTCCTGCGTCCTCAGTCTCTTTAAGTGCTTGGATTAAGACACGTACTACCAGACCTGGCTAGATTTCTTTAGATTAAGTGGCTGTAAAGAGATCTTCACCTCTTACATGTTTTTATATGTAACAATAAGAATCATTGCTGTTAAAAAAAAATTAAAACTTCATTTTTTCATTAATGAAATATTTCTTCAACTATTACAGGTTCGGTTTTCCAGTTTGGCAGCAGCAGCACTACCAATTTCAACTTCACAAACAATAATCCATCAGGAGTGTTCACATTCGGTGCAAATCCCAGTACACCTGCAGCCTCAGCCCAGCCTTCAGGCTCAGGGAACTTCCCGTTTAGCCAGTCAGCAACAGCGTTTACAGTGGGGTAAGACAATGTTTTGTTGAAATGGAAGTTTTAAGTTGCTCAATTTTGAGTTGTGCTTTGTATGTGTTTTATTTTCTAAAAGTCTTCATGATGCAGTAAAATTAAATAAAATTTGGTAAAATTAAATGTATTCTCCAACAGTAATTCACTTCATTGCAAGTTCAGATTATATTATAGTCTGAGAAAAATAGCAGTAATGTGTGTTTGTGTTAGGAATAGCAGAAAATTTGTTTAACGGTATCTTTTCCTGTCTTCCTCCTCTTTATTGTTGTTTATGTTTAATACTCTATATAAAGTTTTGCTGGGAGCTCATGTCACAGTATAAAGTTTTTATTTTTTTACAGGTCAAATGGGAAAAATATGTTCTCCTCTCCTGGAACTTCAGTTACTGGTCGCAAGATAAAGACTGCTGTTAGGCGCAGAAAATAAAGGTCATAATGGTGTTATACACAACAGTTTTAACAGCTGGTGCCCATCATTTAGATACTGGATTGTACTACATGCTGGGCTTATCTGAAATCAGATCTGCCTAAGGACTTCTTTAATTTTGGAATTTCCTTCTCTCTCTTTATGGAATCCCTCTCCCACCTTTTCCACCCCCTTTTTAAAAAATAATAGCTAGACTGATGACTGATTCTTCAGCAAAAATATTTTATGGTCCAGCACATTATTCACTGATTTGGCATAGTCTGGCTGTACCCAGGAATAGAGCCTGCACGGTGAATGGCTTTGTATAGAACCTCTTCGTCTGCACCACTATGTGCGTTGATAAGCATTTATGGAACGCATTGAAATGTAATTATACCTGAGGAATTCTGTATAGATTAGAATTCTGTATAGATTAGAGGACATTGAAATGAATGATTTCTATGCGGAGTTTGTGCTGGTGTATGTGTGAAGTGAGTGAGTTGGGTGTATTGTGCACTAAGATTTTCTGATAGAGAAAGCCTGATCAAAGAATTGGTCCATGCTAAGGACTTGTTAGATTTAGTTCATCCTCCATTTAATAATTATATGCTATTTCTATATTTTCATTCTTCTATCACCTGTCTTGCCTTTTTCATTATTTTATTATACAACTTCTGTAAATACAATTTTGTTTCTGTACTTTTTTGGCATAACATAAATCTGTGAACTTGAAATTTTAATTTTGTGTTAGACATTTTTTTGTTGTTAGTCTTGTCTCAAATTTTATTACTTAAATCCCATTATTCAAAGTTGCCTAAATCCATTTGGAAATCTTTAAAAAAAATTGGGGCATCTTACAAGTTAAATTTATTGGCTTTTCTGATCCAGTTTTGTTTGGACCAAAAACCAGTATTGTACAAAGTATTAAGCATATATTTTTATATTTACTGAAATGGACTGTGGTGACTTTGGATAATAAGGAAATGTTTAATATTAAAGCCATGTTTATTACAGTATAATTAACATGTTAAACCATGGGATAAATGCCATCAATAAAAATTTATGAAGTACTTTTTGTTATAGTTTTAACTCATAATGAAGGTACACAGTATTAATGGGACAGGATTCTTTTTAAACAGTGGTTGATTAGAAATCCCAAAGAGTACATTTAAGTAATTAGGTAACTCCTAAGAGAAGAGGAAAGTATTTGAATTTACAATATATAGGAAGTATACTGCTTCTTGCTTGGTGCTAGGATTCTTGCCTAATTTGCACATAGATCTACATAACTTTTTTAAAAGTTGAAAATAAATACACATAACCATTTGTTTGTATTTGTATCTTCCTTGATAGATGCCTAGACAATGTTTCTTGAATTCTTAGAGATACATATCTGAAGCACTTGAAAAAAATGGCAGTGGCATTTTATTTCTTTTTAAAATTTTACTTTTATGTAATTTCTTTTGGATTATCTTATTGCTGCATTTGCACTTTAAAGAATTGCTCTTGGAGGGCTAGGGATATAGTTCAGTGACACAGGACCTGCCTGGCAAGTGCAAAGTCATGAGTTTAATTCCCAGTAACACCCCACCACCACCACCAAAAAAAAGGTGCTCTTGGAATGGCACTTGATAATGTGTCTTCAATTTAAATGCAGTTATTTGTGTTTTTAATTTGCCAAGCTTCTGCTTGGTTGGCATTTAAATTTAAAACCTTTAAAATAGTCTTTATTAATGTTACACACTTGATCCTTAACCTGCTGGAGGTAATAGTTACTAAATGGTAGTGGCAAGTGCTGGAAGATGTAACTGGACATCTGTCTCACTGTTGGGAATTGACATCTAACTTTGTAAGCTTGTTCTTAACCATTCTTGCTACCTCAGTTCACATACACTTCCGATCACACAGCTGGGCTCACAAACAAAAGTGTTTGGTAAAATTCTGCTCCCGATCTCTGCATCAGGTGCTAAACATGACCACGGCTGTCTTCCCCACACAAGCACAAATGCAGCCATCTTCCCCCAAATCATAAGTTGTTTGTAAATGGAGCACTGCTGTCATCAGGAATGTTAAGCAAATGAATTTACCTCTTAGGTATTTCCTTTTTAGCCAAGTGTCTTTTCTTGTTGCCGAGACAAAATGGCTGACACCCAAAGTTAAAGGAGGGTTTATTTTAGCTCGGTTTGTAGAGGTGTCAGTCCAGTCACCTGGCTCTAAGGCAGGATGGCCTCGCAGAGGAGAATCAACATTTCATGGCAGATAGGGCAGCCAGGAAGCAAGCAGCAACAGCAGAACTTTCTGTCCCTTATGTTGTTATCCAGGAGATGCAGTCTTAGGGTGGGTAGCACTCGCACTGTAGGTGGGCCTTTCCATCATCTACACTCAGAAACTATGCCAGACTAATGAGCAGACTCATTTAGTAATCAGTCTTTTTTTTTTTTTTTTTTGGTACTGGGGATCGAACTCAGGACCTCGCGCTTGCCAGACAGGCGCTTAAGCCACTGAGCTAAATCCCCGGCTAGTTATCAGTCTTATCCCAGCATCACATACTGTAGATCCAGCTACCTTTGAAGTTTCGGGGACACACCTAAACACAAGCCATGAGACCAGGTTATTGCAAGCCACACATAAGGTGGTTTACATTGAATAATTTTTGGCTCCTCTAATTGAGAACCTACACAATGGAGTTTAGAACTTGGGACCGTTTTAAGTCAACTGCTCTTAATTCTTGACTGCATGTGGCAGCTCTGCCTTAAATCTGGCCCTTATCAGACCTAGCAGAAGTTATCTACTTACTAGACTGACTAAAGCTGGAAAACCATTCCTCCTCCACGTCTTGTATTTACATATATATTCTCCCAAGTGAAAATTGAGGTTTGCTTTTAATGAAGAGGGAACAGATGTTAGGAAACAATAAAAGCCCACTTCTCATGGTTGGCCAATGAAATTATTTTAATAGAATCTCTGGAGGGAAGTCATGCAATGAGTGTAATCAGCTGTATTTGTAGAACTTGGGGTTGGCCAAGTGTGATGAACTTGGGTTCTAGGATCTCATCACTGACTAATGTACCTAGGTCTGGATAAGATCCAGAAATTTGCATCAAGAAAGCACCTAGAAGACATCTGTCACACCAAGGTCCTAGAGTATTACTTTAAGCAATGTGCTAGGTTGTTTTGGGTAGTAAAGTTTGAGGCATTGATAAAAGTATAATTCAGACAATTGAAACTTGTCTTTTAAGCTATTAAATTTTTTTCCTGAAATTGTTTATGTACTTTATTACTTAAAAGTGTTAATTTTTAACAACTCATAACCAGGCTTTGAATGTTCAGATTTAGCCTGGGGAGAACTTGTTTCCTGTCTGTTAGCATATCCTTTTCTGAGTGTTTAAATTCAGTGGAAATTTTATAAAGGCTAACATGAATTTAGTGGATAGGTTTAATGTTAACATTGAGAGAAATGAGAGTTGGGTCTAAGCTATAGGCTAGCACAGTAGTGGCGAAACTATGATACACATGTTTTTAAGACAAAAGATGTTAATGTATGAATGTTTCCTAAACTAAAACCTCAGTGTTCAGGTTTAATTGCAGCTTGACACTTCCCCATAAGGAGGTGCATCTGGACACTTATCTCCAAAAAGTTTGCCATTGCTGCTCCTAGCATATAACCAAGTCAGTTATTTCCTAGTATTATGGGCCAGCTATTATAGACTTTTCAGAATTCCTGTGTACTTCCAGAATGCACAGTATGCAGCTTGTTTGTTAATAGCATGCTGTCTAGAGAATGCAAGACTTTTGCTACCATGACGTGTATCCTTTTTGACTTCCCCTTGTGGAGCCGTTTGTAAAGGTTAGAGCGGAGTTTTAAGTTGTTCATCTAATACCTAAGGACTGGATGAGTTTAATATTGAGCTTAGTTGATACCCAGGTTAATGGTAACTTGTACTTAAGTGAAAGGACACATCCCTAAAAGTGGATGTTTCTGTAGGTTTCTATTTCTCAGAGCAATCTCTAGTTCACTATTGTTGCCACTAGAAAAGCTGTATCTGGAAGCAAGGTCTATCAAAACTAAAAAAAAAAAAAAAAAAAGACAAATCACATGTATTTGTACTTATTTATTGAGACAAAATACAAATTGGTGGCATATAAATTACTAAAAACAAAATGGTGAATTTTATCTATAAGTGGGCCATCAGATGCTGTTTTGCAGGTCCAGGGCTCCTACAATGAGCTGCATGGGGAATGGCAAGACATTGAAATATTACTTGTCTGACTTTGGGAATACTGTTGTTTGTGTAAATTCTTTAAAACAGTAGGGACAAATGTAGAGGCAAATCATGTTATACTCTGTATCTCCTTCAAAAGCTCTTTATTCCTATGTAGCTAATGTAAAAAATTTCAACTCCTTTTTCACTTTGCATTGCTGCAGATACTTAGCATGAGTAAAACTTTACATTTTTATTTAAAATAAATTTTACCATAATTTAAGACATTAAAAACCCTTAAGATTTGTTTGTAATTTACACAAAGTGATCCAAGTACAATGCCTTTTTAAAGATCCTAAATACCTAAGTGCACAACTGCTGAACCAGTCCTAGAGTAGTTAGGTTACTTGTCATTATAATACTGGCAAGTGACATCTTACTATCCAAATGTGTTGGCTTTATTTCTGTGGTCTCATAGCAACCCCAAAGCAAGGATTGCCATTACTCACACTTACCGAGGGTCCAATTCTGGCTTCAACATGATTAGCTGATACGCCAAACTCCTGAAGGTGCACGGGCCACCGCAGTGTACATTCAGAGATGGGTAGTTAATTTCCTGGATGCCTAAGTTCACCACTAGCTGTTTTTAGCTGAATGATAATGTAGCAATAAGACGATACACTTATTAAATCAGTCCTAAGATTTCAGCTTAGGACATGCTTACTGAACTTGTGTTTTCAGTTCTAATCCTAAAGTTATCTTGTTAGGCTGATTATTTTATTATGAATTCAACTTTCTTTTGTCTTTCAAGGTAAGGGTTTCAACATGAGAATTACACTCTATATAGAAAATCAGTTTCTAAAAGTAAAATGCACTAAGTAGACCAGTGTTCTCAAAAGGAGTCTCCTCAAGACAGAAGGGACAGCAAAGCCTTTCCTCTTCCCTCATTGTCTTACCCTGGTTTGTTTTTTTTAAAAAAAACTCTGGGAGCCGTGAATAGAAACACAAGTTTTTGTTGTGAAGGCAAAATAATACTTCTACATACCTTTATAGGGCTATCTATATAGTTATAACTGAATTCACAGTTGAATCTAGGTATTAATGACTCATGTATATAGCAAATTACCATACTTTCTGTATAACAAACAGGACAATTTTTTTTTTTGTAATCCAGAATGGGCAATTATAATTATTTTATTTGAAGTTTCAAAAATGCAGTCCAGAGCTATAGGAACTGAATGACATTTCAACTTGAATTCTCTAGTCAGTGACATAGTACATAATGCTAGTGTCTAGATAAAGTGCTAAATTTATAATAGTATTTCCCAATTTTTAATAGAATCAAAAGGTTTTTCTTTTACTGGGAAGAGCCATAAAACTAAATTTTCCCAGAGGCTTCAAGTGAATGTCTGCTTAGTACTCTGATGTACTTAATTGGTGAGCTTTCTGTAAAGTTGGACTTAATATAAAATTATTTTCAAAAAAAATTTTATAATAAAGTTACTATAAGGACATTGTTAGTGTCTATAAACATTAAATGTATTTTCACAGTTTTAAATGTCAGAGACCTACTTTAAAATTGAGTGATAACAGATGTTTTACATTTCTAATTTAAAACCAAGAAAAAGGTCAATCTCTTAATTTTTAACTGTGCAGAACAGTTTAGTGCTTTCAGGAAAATAGAGTTGGACAAAATGACTAAGAATGAAATAAAACA
Organism: Dolichotis patagonum; assembly: GCA_004027295.1. NCBI lineage: Eukaryota > Metazoa > Chordata > Mammalia > Rodentia > Caviidae > Dolichotis > Dolichotis patagonum. Next base: position 19,052 of record PVJX010007170.1, on the reverse strand, counting down.
AACTATACATAGTACAGGTGTATCTTAGAGCTAAATAGGACATACAACAAAACACTCCCTCCCCCAGCATTGCTTCAGTAGAATAGAGTGGCAATACGTAATGTATTTTGCTCAATCTTTTCCCTAAAACATCATCTCTTACAGGCCCAAAATGATCCTAAAGAACCTAGAATAGTGTGTAGAAGTGATACTGCCTACTTCTTTGGAGAGAACAGTTCATAATGGGAAAACTGCTAATATCTTACAGGCTACTAGTATTATTCATAAAATACATCTTTAACTCTTGATGGTTCAAGAGTCCCAGAACTGAGTAAAATATAAAAGAAAAGTAACAACCACATGAGTATACTGTATAGAAACAAGTCATACCCATATTTCCAAACACTGAAAAGCACTTAACACTTTCTTCATGCTGCATATACAGAGAATATTGTTTTATAGTAATTATACAATGGCTTGATGGAAGTTTTTCTCCACATAGTTTTAAGGTATTAAAATTCCCTATTATAAGCAATCTCTAACCTTTTCTTTTAAAAAATTTCAATGATAGTATAGCAACACAACAATACTATTTCATCATCTTGGAAAACTTGCCCAAAACACATGCTAAACACTATGTGAGTGGTGGTAAAGTTACACTCCCTTTGCAGGGATTTGCAGCGCACACTGGGCAGTTTAGGGAAGGGGACTGCCAGGCCTGCCTGCCTGCCTTGCCCCTTTGTCTTGCAGCTAACTCAGCACCTCCTGGGATGGGAGACACAGGGATCACCCAGCCTGTGTTTTTGCTCCCTCCTGAAAAACAATTCCCCTAGAAGAGTTAACTAAAAGGCGAATTACGTGTTTACAAAACACAGCTAAACATTTTCCATAATTTTGGGATATACCAAAATAAAGTTTTAAAAGTTTTGATTGGAGATTTCAAAGCAGCAAATGCTTTCAACAAAATCTAATGCCTTAGTCTAAAGAGAGTATATATTGTCTATTTATTAGAAAATCAGTTGCTGCCTTTTTGATCTAAAATTTTTTTTTAACACTTAAGGTTTTTCTTCTGGAAAAATTCTTTGGCATTCAGGTAAAATCAATACTTTCAAATGGTCACCTGCATCACACTGGAGTGATTGCTTTAATTTCTAAATCATCAGTTAATATAACCCAGGGATACTGATGGCCTTGGTACATAATTTAGTTTTGTCATTATTCCAGAGTATGGAATTCAGTATTCTGGGGGCATCATCTGACCCCATTTCTTTTTACCACAATGGTTCCTGCTACAATGTCATAGGCTGTTCGATTATGCTGAAAAAACAACAGTGTGATAAAAGCAGGGAAAAAAGAAGCAATAGAAAAATTCTTGATCAAAGCTCGTATGGTGGACCTAAAAAAAGCAGAAGTATCAAGTAAGTTATGCATTAGCTACACAGTAGTACTATCAAATTCAATTATATATTTAAAACATACTCAAAGTATAGCTGAGAATTTTAACCTTACTGTATGTTACTGTTATGTGACTCAACAACATGGTTAGACCACTTGAGTTTTTTTCTAAAGACTTCATTAACAGAACACTAAAACTTTCATATGAAAAGCATAATAAATATCTCAGAGTATGAATTAAAGACTTATTTTAATTCTGCCAGAATAACTGGTTTCCTTGCTTGCTTTTACGATAGTCAACTTATGTATTTCCAGTATCTTCTAAACTGAGCATACTTACTGCAGCTTATTATGTACCTTATGAACTAGCATTTTGAACTCGTATTTTGTGAACTAGCATTTTAAATTATTGGCCATTGTTTGATCAGCTGTTTGCTTTTTGGGGCCCGTAATTGAGCCTTTTTTTTGTGGGGGGTGGGGGAGGAATAGGGATAGAACAAGCTTTCAGTAGCTAAGAAGGAAGAATTATTCTAGAATCTACCCTAGATTGCTATCTTACTGCACTAATAAGCTACCCAAAAGTGCAGTGAATAAGAGCGTGGGCTCTGAATCCAGACTGTCTGCAAACACATCTTTTAATTACTGGTTGGGTTCCACAGCTGCAGTATCTTATAAAACTATTAGGATTAAATTAGTTAATACATGTGCAGTGTTACTAACAGCACTCAGTGTATAAGATGTGTTCAATAAACGTCACATTTAAAATAATTAGCCAGGGTTATAACCACAAACAGTTTAGGAAATTTTGAGTATATCAGCAAAATCAAGTCACCTTTTCTAGTCACTTGTTCCTATTCCTTTATAAAACAGTGCACCTCTGAATCATTCTGGTGACAACTGCAGCCACACTGTGTTTGGCTCAACTAGTCAGTACTCAGTTCAACTCAACTTCCGCTACTCGTTGATGCGTGCCACTCTGGATCAGGATGGCAACCACGAGCAGTGGGACTGGAGGTATCACAGGCTTCACAAGTTAGGAGCAGGAGTAGGATGCATTCATGTGTAAGCTGTCCAGCGCTCACAGTACAAGATGGGGTAATGACAGGTATTACCAAATGACGGCTCAAGGCAGAGCTGTAGCTGAGCCATATCCACAGCTCTAGGGAATAATACAGCTGTGCATGGAGCACTGATCCAGCATCAACACCCAAATCCTCTCACTGTTGTGAATTACATATCTTGAAAGAAGGCTATACAATCATAGCCAAAGGTTCACAAACTTACTTAGCAAATGTAAGCCTATCTAGTAACGGTATATACCATGAAAAAATACCAGTATTCTGTAAGCAGTATATCATGACAAGGCACTGAATGCAGTCCTGTGTCACTTAACAGTGGGATGGACACAACTGAGAAATTCCATCATGTCGTCAGTGGGTGGTTTTGTCATTGTTCAAAAAACTTCTAAGGGTACTACACAAAGATGCTTCCAAAGTCTTTAGGCAACATAATCTTCTGGTCCCATGGCTATACATGACCAAAATATCCAGTGTGAGACTCCCAAATATATTATTCTGTTAGGTATATAATTGATTAAGCTAAGAAAAGGCCAAAAGTACTTACGTTGTAATGCTAACATTTGAGGAAGGAATCACTAAAACCCGACTTGGTGCAATAAGCACTGATGTATCACAGGTCACAACTCGAAGCCCCAGTAGGAACTTCCCTGGGGTGGCTCCATCTGTTCCCCAAATGCAAATTATCTGAGAAAAGAAAGATGACTTAAAAATAATTTACCAGCTTAACTACACCAGTTTTAAAGATAAGTTTTCATGCCATATTATTTTCACATTTTAAAGTTCTTTAATTGAAAGAAGGCCTAAGTACTCCAAAATTAGCCATTTGATGCATTTCTACAGGTCTTGATGTATTTAACACCAGGAGATGTGTACTATGTAACATTTCTCCATGGCCCACTACATTTTTAAAAGTTGTTTCTAAGGATAAATACATTTCAAGTTTCCACATGGACCATAATCTGAGTAATTTTTTTTCAAGACAGATACAAAGACATTTACAGAATATCCCCCTTCCAAAGTTTTTTTCAACTTGAAAAATGGTATGTCAATTAAAAAAAATTGGGGAAAATAGAAAAGCCACGCAAACACTTGAAAAATACATGAATTATGAATTTTCATTGTTTTGGCTGATAATCTAAAATTAGGTTAAAAATTAACATTTGCTGCAGTCAGTAGCTTACCTCATAGAAACAAACTAATAATCTGTATATAAGTGCCACAACCATCATTTTCTGCAAGTCTTCCATTGATGTATCTTCATCAATTTCTTCTATTATATAATGCATAGCAAATTTAGAGATGTCCCTACACAAAATAGTTTCAGGTTATAAAGAATTAGTTACTCAAACAGTTGCATCCTTTTTTAGTGTAGTCATAAATTTTAATTGAAAGTCTGAACTAATCTTTAGGTTCCTAACCATTTAGCTGCATAAAAAATTCAATGACTGAATGAGCAAAAAACAAAAACAGCAAAAATGCATGTCTATTTATATATGCTATTCTTTGGGCTGAGGATACATCTCAGTAGTACAGGGCTTGTCTGCACTGCATAAGCTCCTGGGTCTGATTCCCCACTAATATGTACTAGTTTCTGTGAACATAATGGTGAATGAATTCAAAATGTATGTTTTCACCAAACTCTAGCATGAGAACAGAACAATAAATAATAATAATGGTAAAGTGGGATCCGAACTTCAATGATAAAGAACCAGAGTACCATAAAAACATGTACCAGTTACCTTAGCCTTGTGAAGGTTCCCAGAAATGACATTTAAGCTAAGAGCAGAAGGATGGAGAAAAGTTAGCCAGACTAAGAAGAGAGAAGGAACAGGAGAGAAAGCTTTGGATCAATGATAAGACAGACAGGAGACTGTCTTACCACTTAGAAGACTTTGGTTATAAAGCAAAGAGAGAGTAAAGTGGGCTTGGGAGAAGCAATGAGGAGGCAAAAGTCCAACAGGGAGGAAGAAATAGTCTGCGTTTAACGGTGCTTAGGAGACAGCTTAACAGAGCTGGGACCTGGTAGGATGTGTCAGGAGTAGACAGACAGTCCTGGCAGGGCCTTCAAATTTGACTACAGTTTTGCATCTTGTCACTAAGTACTTTAGTAACTTTTTAAGTTCTGGTCTTAAATTCCAATCTCAATAAAATGGAGGCATTAACTCCTACTTCATAGTGGTACTAAGATTAAATAAGAATCAGTACAAAGATGCAAACTCAGTACCTTGCACACAGAAAATGTTTAGCAAGTTTAGAGTTCAGTTACAGTTATGATTATTGAGGATTATTCAAGTAAATATCTCACTGGACCGCCAATTTGGGATTTGCCTGGTAACATAAGCCACCCCATTTAGAAATGATACTAGGTGAATTTTTTTTCCTCCCATACTGGGGATTGAACCCAAACCTTTGCAGTGAGCTATAGCCTCAGCTTTTTAAAAAAATTAATAAAAAATTTATTGAGACATTATCTCAATAAACCATTAAGGTATGCAAGACAGGACTGAACTTGCTATCCTTTTGCCTCTGGCTCCTAGAGGGCTGAGATTATAGGTGTACACCCACCAAGCTCAGGTTACACTTTCAAGTTCCGGCTCACCAGTTGATTATTAACAGCTGACCTACCAAATGGTCTGTTTGCCTTTGTTTTTAGATATTCCACAGGACAATAAGAAGGAAATTAGTTCTTGGCCTAAGGGAATAGTTGAATAAAAACAAACCAGGTTTAGAGGCTCTTTTTCACAGATCTTAAGAATTAAGAGTTTTCTCTTGTAGTTATGGAAAAAAATCTGACAAAGCTTTTATAAAGGATGACACTGGCACACCTATTATCCATATAGTCATTTGCAAGCACGAATAGAATGCAAAAACAAGGTCTCTAAAACTTCATGCAAATATCAACTTACTTTATTCCACTCAGGTGCATAATGCTTAAGACAATGGTTGCTTTTATAAAGAAGAGAATGAAGAAATCCACCATCTCTGCCATAAATCTGTGGGCCAAGGATGGGATAACATACTCTCTGCCTGCAAGTTAAAAGGAAGAAAAAAATAGTTAGAAAAACTCCACAGTGGCCTGAGAAGAAAGTCAGGCAATTAAGGAAAAATGTGAAGTTATGGAACCACTCAGTATTTAAAAAAAAAAAAAATGCATAACCTTGCAGGAGCAACTGGTATGGATTACATCAGAATACATGTTACTAACATAAAGCAAGACTACTATTTAGTAACCATTTAAAATTTGCTTTCACCATTTTCATGATTTTTTTTTTTGTACTGGGGGATGGAACTCATGACCACCTACTTGCCAGGCAGGCGCTTATGCTGCTGAGCTAAATCCCTGGTCCTGCTTTCACCATTTTAATATTTAAAAACTGATGCCACTGATAAAATTGAATAGGGTAAAAAACATTTCAATTAGAGATTCGTGAGAATCTAAGTGATCACATCCAGGTGACAAAAATTTTTCTGTAAAAATCAAAAGTACAGTTAGTATAAAGTATATCTCTAATGTTACACTCCTCATTCGTTTAGTTTGTTTTACTTTCTATAAAATCCAGTGATTACCAATCTCTCGTACTCAACTCAGTACAATCATATTCCGGCATCACTTCATTTTTTGCCATATATAAATATATCTGTGGCTGAATAAAAAGGCTAATTTGAAGACTGGGTAAAGAGCTAAAACGTGTAAGTTTAAAATATTCTTGATCTCACACAGAAGGCAACAGATGTCATACAAGATCGGTAAGCCGGGCACAGCCAATGCTTGCCTATTCCGTTTGAATTCACATAAATCTTTTATATCCAGTCGGGTCCACTTTTCCTAAGGAGCTCAAGGCCGGATTACTATTCCAGGCAAGCACTGTGGTTTGCCACCTGCGACTTTAGCTTTGGTTTTCTCCAGGGGCTGGGGAATCAAGACTATGCTTTAGGTACAAAAGTTTCTTTACACCTATAACTGACTGTTCCCTCGAGTGAGGGAAGCCTTGCTGTGCGCTTGGTCTAATGCACGAAGAAACTGCACTGCCTTGCCATACACTCCGGGAATTTAAGGCAAACGACAGCTGAGGCACGCGGAGAGCCACGAACCAGAGTGCAAATCTCCCACCACGCCAGCTCTTGCCCGCGGATCAGAGTGCAAATCTCCCACCACGCCAGCTCTTGCCCGCGGACCAGAGTGCAAATCTCCCACCACGCCAGCTCTTGCCCGCGGGCCAGAGTGTTAATCTCCCACCACGCCAGCTCTTGCCCGCGGGTAGCACCCTGCAGACCTCCCGCCCCGCCCACCCCGCACTGCTCACCAACCTGCCTGCCTCTCGGTTTCGCCCGCCGTTCGCGAAGGGGCTGCGGCTCCCGCCCTCGTCGCCGGAGTCGCCCGGGCCGATCCCGATCCCTGCACGTGAGCGGCCCGTTGCCCCAGGCCCGCGACAGGAGCAGGCGTGGCGACGCCCGCGGCCCCGGTGCTCAGAAAGTAGAAGGGGTTGTAGTAGCCGAGCGGCGCGGCGGCCGGGGCTGCTGGGTAGCTGGGCGGCGGCGGCTGCGCGCTGCAGTAAGTGGGGAAGGCGGCCAGGCCGCTGTGCCAGGTGAGGTAGCCGCAGTAGGACTGCCACAGCCACTCGTGCACCTGCCGCGAGTACTCGCGGGCGCTCAGCCTCCCCGGCCTCTCGCGCGGCGCCGCGGCCTCGGGGGCCTCGCAGTCCGCCGCCTCCTGCGGGCCCGCGACCGAGCCGGGGGCCGCCTCTCGGCGTCTCCTGGGCTCGCGCGGCGGCTCCGACCCTTCGGGGGCTGCGGGTGCGAGCCCTGGGGTCGGGAGCCGGCCGGGGGCCTGGGGTTCGGCCCGCGGCCCGTCTTGGGGGTCGGGGGGAGCGGCGGGAGGGCCTCTCAGAGAGCGGACCGGCTCGTGGTCTCCTTCGCTGTCGTCCTGCCCGGGAGGGCGGCCTCGGGCTTCCTCCGGCCCTTCTGCCATAGCCGTCTCCGCTGCACCCGCAGGGGTACCTGTCACAGCGCCGCTTCCCTTCCCCAACCGCCCCTCCCCACCAGCCCGGTGCTGCCGCAGAGACCGCAGGAGTCAACAATCGGGCCCCGGAAGCGGAAGCCCCGCCCCCGGCCGTCGGGGGCGGGGCTGGCGGGCGGAAGTGTCTGTGGGAGTGCTAGTTTCTCGGGTGTCTGTCACGTCCTCTTCAGCTGCGGTTCAAAATTTCAATCCAGTCGGAGACCCGACACCTCTGGAGATAATACTGTAGTCGCACCAGGTTCCCAGGGAGAGCCGTAGATGAACAGGTCGAAGGATGACAGGGCTCGGGGTCAGCGTGGTCTGTGCTTTTTTGTCGTGTTAGTCTCAGGGCACGGAACTTGTTGCTTGTGTCTGCTCAGTGAGTCCAACTAACATGTGTTCCCGAGAAGATGAAAACAGAATGTATCCTCTTAGAACATAAGGAGTTAAAAGGCCCACATTAGAATGGTTTAATGCAGAGATTTTCAAATGTGAAGGAAGGGGAGGGAGGTTATGCTGATTTCAAAGCTGAACTCTAACCTGGAACTAACCTGTGTCTGTAAAATCTTTTCTTCTGTGTACACAGCCCTTTTATTTTACCAGAATGCTTTTCCTCAAGCCCACTGTCTTAATCACAGGATCCTTTGCATTTATTTTCTGTTGTAGGAAGACTGGTCTTGTCCTACAGTTTTGGTGCCTTCTATAGAGCCTTAGCCCATTCGTGATTTCTCCTTCATGTGAACTATAAGTAGCGCCTGACATATTTCCATGACTTTTGCCCTTATAAACTAATAATCTGGTTCAAGGAAAGACTTTAATGAAACACCTGAAAGTCTCAAGTGTATGACTATAATTATGAATTCAAAATAAGGAAAGGTCATGCTGACATATAACTGGAATGGTTTGTCTTGAGCTGCAACCTCATTGGCTAGGATATTTTAGTCTTTAAACAAATATTCCAAGTTTAGATGGAGAAAACAGAAGAGCAATAAAAAAGAAATGAAGATGGCCTGGAATGAGTATGGCATGTTGTGGTTATTGGCCATGTGGACTTGGTTTTGAATAACTACACAACGCATGGACATGGCACTGTGAAACTGTAAATATATTAAGAAAATGATATAAAAAATAAAAGACCCAGAAGTGAAGTAACATGGGAAAGAATTAGGAGCAAAAGAAAAAATTATTTCCAAAAACGAAGAAACACAAAATTAAGAAAATATATAGGTAGTGCCTGACAAAAATTAGAAATTCAAATGAAGTTTTAAATTAAAAAGAAATAGAGAAATGATTTGAGAGAAATGATAAATGTTGAGGATAAGCAAAGAAGATGGACAAATTTTAAAGACAGCCAGTGTGTAAGCTAAGATTCAGTGGTTTAGAAAAACAAAGAGAAAAATAAAGACACGGTATAATTGAAGAAAATGTTTCCTGAATTTTTCCGTGTGTGTGTGTGTGTGTGAGTACTATAAATTGAAGAACTACAATATATATTCTAGGGCTTTGTCTAGGATGCAACTTTGAGTTGAATCTTACTTTAAGGATAAGGAAGACAATTTCAAGGATAGGATACAGTAAGGGCAATGTTTATGGCAATAGTGAAGCTGATAGTCTGAGGCAGACTTAAGTAGAGGTAAATCTAGAGTAGTAGAAAGGGGTTGGATTATGAAAGACTACTGTCCTATATGAAAGATTTTGGGCTTCATCTTATAAACAGCATAAGTTACTGAAGAGCTTTGATCTGGCAGATAAGCCTGGTTATCTTTGTTTTAGAAACATCTCTGGTAATGGTGTGGAAGATTGATTGGAATGGTGTACAACTGAAGAGATGGGAAGAAAAATGGGAATGGTCACTAGCTTTCAAGAAGAACTGAAGGAGGCACAGTTTTGATAAGATCACACTGGCCTGTTAATGTAGGCAAGAGGCCAGATTTTAAAGTTTTACTGAAGGGTCTGGCTGATCATTATCATAGTGTAACCTGATTCCCATGAGATGATTGCTCCTGCTTGAATAGGGGCAGCCTACTTTGCTGAGGCTCTGTTAAAATTCAGGGTGGCTTCAGAATTAGGCAATGACTAAAGACTTGTAGGCACCCATTTGTCTAGTGGGAATCTGGAGTAGGACATTATAAAGTTGGCAGTTGAATGATTTTAAAAATCCTTGTCTTGGTGTCTTCAGTCTGGAAGGTGGGTGATATAGTTTAGGCAAATTTAGGCCTAATATACTGGGGGTGGTGGCATGTGCCAGTACTCAGGAGGCTGAGGACCGAGGATCGCTGTCAAGTTTGAGGCCAGCCTGGGCTACATAGTGAGTTCAAGGCCAGCCTGCACTACATAGTGAGACCCTGTCTAAAAAAAAAATTAGAACTAATAAATCTTTTATTATTAGCTTTTAGAAGACACTCTCTTAATAGTTCACATGCCTACATGCAGAGCCTAGTGTGGATCTGACCTAAAGTTTTATTTTATTTATTTATTTTTTGACCTAAAGTTTTAAGGTAATAACAGAGGCATGCAATGAAGGCGAAGATGCACGCCTGTGTCCTGCATTTAGTTACATCCTTTTGGCATCTGCCTTTTTTTTTTTTCCTTTGTGGCATCTTTATTTTTCTCCTTGGGATGTGAACCATGTGAACATAGGTCAGAAAATGCAGCTGCACCAAAGCATTTCAGCTGATTGGAAAACAGGAAGAATGGACTGGAGTGGGTGGGGTGGTTAATTCCAGACCAACTTCCTCCGAATGGCTTGTGGTCTAAGCCCGCAACCAGAGGGTGCTCCGGGCAGGGAGGGGCAGGACTGTGCATAGCAGACTACAGCAAGGAAAGTCAAGTCACAGTTGGAGCTGCAGCTATACTTATTTAGTTCTGGCCTCCTGCTGCTCTTTGTTGATCAGCTCACTGGTGGAAGAATCATGAGAGGTCACTGCAGCATGGCCATCAAGCTCAGGCTCCATGTTCTTAGCCAGCTGCTTTCCCAGCTCCACCCCCTACTGGTCAACGCTGTTGATGTCCCAGATGATGCCCTGAACAAAGATTTTGTGCTCATACACTCAAGGCTCCAAGGATGAATGGTGTCAGGCTTGGTGAACACAATAGAGTTGGTTGGGCAATTTCCTTCAAAGACCTTGTGTGACAACAGCTTCTCAAAACCCTGGTACTCTCTCCTGCAGCCTGGAGCTCCTTCTGGGTCTCTTTGGTCAATTTCCCCTTCATTGGGGCCTCTGTTTGGGCTAAGAAGTTGCCTTGGGAAGATCTGATAATGCAGGGTCTGAACCAGGTGCTGGGTCTGAAGTGGGATGAGGAAGGCACAGGGTATCATCTTGGTGCCTTGGTGGATGAGCTGGTAGAATGTGTGCTGACCACTGGTCCCTGGCTCTCCCCACATGATAGGGCCCATCTGGTAGTCCACACAGACACCTAGCTTGGTGATGTGCTTCCCATTGGACTCTGTCACACTGCTAGAAGTAAACAGGAAAGCAGTGCAGGTACTGGTCACAGGGTGGCAAGGCCTGTGTCTCACACCCAAAGCTGTTGATGTACCAGAGCCCCAGCAGTTCCAGGAGGACAGGGGTGTTCTTTTCCAGGAGCCCCATTTGGAAGTTCTGGTCCATCCAATGAGCAGCTGCTCAAAGTTGTCAAAATCCACATGCAGCCTGATGGAGAGTCTGATGGCTGGCCATGGGGAGAAGCATCCACCTACCCAAGCCCAGAACTCCATGTTTTGAGGGTCAGTTCCAAACTCCTTCACCTTGGCTGTGTTGGTAGAGAGGACAACAAAGTGCTTTGCCATTGTAGAAGCATCCTTGGCAGACACGAGAAACCATGCCTTTGCTGTCTCTGCATTGGTGATGGTCTACTGGGGGGTAAAGGTCTTGGAGGCGATGATAACCAGGGAAGTCTTGGGGCTCAGGCCAGGGTTTTGGCAGTGTGAGTCCCACTAGTGTTGGAGACAAGCCATACCTGGGGGACCTCCTGAAGGGTAGGGCTTATGGGCTTCCTCACCATGAGAGGTCCCAGGTCAGAGCCTCCAAAGCAGATGTTGACGACATCTGTGATGGCTTTGGCTGTGTCTCTCTTCCAGTTGCCACTCCGGACACACTGGCAGAAAGACTTGTTCTTGCCCAGAACCCTGTTGATCTTTGGTGTCACAATCTTGTCTTCCACCAGCGTGGGGATATTTGACCGGTTTCTCAGGGCCAAGTGCAATACTTTCCCAGTCTGGTTGATCTCATCACTGAAATGCGCTCCCGGGCAGCCTCAACATCCCTGGATTTGGCCAGTTCCACCAGCATCTTCATGACCTCCTCCATCACAAGGTTCTTGGAATAACCCTACAGAATATGCACATGCTTGGTGTTGATAGTCAAGCTGATTCTTTGTCAGCCTTGAACAGGTGGCACAGGTTGAGGTCACACTGCACTTGCAGTGCCACTGCTGCAGCTTCTGGGGCTTTGGGTTCCGGGTGAGTGTGGACATGGCAGTGGGACCAGACAGGGTGCAGGGACCTAGGTATGCGTGAGGACAGAGAGAGCAGGGTCAGGCGGCACAGCGAGCCTGCATCTGCTTTTTTGGGCATCGATAGGCTCAAGTGAAGAGTTACCAGTTTTTATCATAAGCAGCAGTAAGACCCTGACTGCCTCTGAAGAAAACAAAAATCATGCTTTTAATGAGTAACAGTCAAAGGCCGGGCATTAGTTCGTCCTCTGTCCCACTGTGATGATCCCCAACGGTTTTATTTTCTCACTAGGTTATCCTTGGAGATCCTGAGCTAGAGGCATCCTGGCTTTAATGCTGTTTTTTGAGGTCCATAAGATTGTTCAGGAGGATAAGGAGGAAGGGAAGAACATGTACCGTACTTCAGTAGGGATCAGGTCCTGAGTGAGGCCCGGGTGCACGACTCTGTCCCCATAGTGGCTTCCGTCTCAGAGGGATGACAGTATGGGGGCATTTTCCTTTTTGATCGTCTTCCTTGTTTCTTTCTTCCTCTTTTGGTGATAGTACCCTGATTTCCTCTTACTGAATAACAGATCTCCCCATCTATGCAGCTGTGGTAGGAATGTCGCTTGAGTCTTTCTGCACTACCACTACAAGCTTGGGCATGGGCATGAGACCTGAGCCCAGCCAAGTGGGCTTACTCACCTGGGTCTTGGACACTTGAACATTTATTCCACTGTGATCACGCAGTGGAATAAAGTTAATACCAATGAAGGTGCCTTATCTGATGAAACTCTTCCATTAACTCTTGAGACTTACAATTCTGCCTTTAATTTCAGAAGCTGTGATGACTTTGTGTTTTTTTTTTTTTTTTTTTTTTTTTGGTACTGGGGATCGAACTCACGACCTCACACTTGCCAGGCAGGTGCTTATGCTGCTGAGCTAAATACCTGGCCACACTGTGATGACTTTTTGATAAATTCCTTTTAAGCTTAAATGAGCAAGGGCTGATTTATAATCTTTCCAATTAAAGAAATTGGATTCAACCCTTAGCAGTTCCTGGTAGGCTTTACCTGAGCGGTTTCATAGGGCAAGGGAGTGAAAGGCTGAAAAAGAAATGGAAGGTGAAGAAGTAGAGGTAAGAATTGCATTCTAATCTTTAAGGAGTTTGTTTTTGAAAAGAAATAGGAAGAAGCTAATTATTTTTAACCATGTTTGAATCCATATTTTCATGTAATTGAAAGAATTCTTGCTACATATGCAGCTACAAATCTGTTGTTTTATTATGGATTTCTCTAATTTTTAATGAGATAAGCTAATTTTTGGCTTATTATCCCATTTCAGCTATTCTTTCCAGTAATATGCGGCAAACCTCATGATGTCAAATTGGTTTTTAAAGTGTGAGGATAAATTTTATGCAACTTGATACACTGACAGAAAGCAATTTGTAAAAAATCAAGCCACAGCCAAAGTCTTATTTGGTAAATTAGATGCCCAATACACCTAGTATAGAATAAATTTAAAATCAGTTTAATTTCAATACTAATATTTAGAAATGTCTATGAACAAGTCATCTTTTCCTTCTCTAGTCAAATCTAGAGTGAGTTGCTACCAGTATGTAATGCTTTTCTGCCCCCCAGTGGTTGTAGAATGCACTTAGGAATTTATCATCTGCTTTCTAATGTTTTACACTGCCATCAGAATATATTTTCTTGGTGACATATTTCTTGACTCAGAAGTCTGAAGTGATGTATAAATGCATGGTCACTCACATGAGGCAGATGCGACTCTTAAAAGTGGGTGGAACTCGCAATACAATTGTGCACCTTATTATACAAGATAAATAAATCTGACTTTGGGCGACCAGCAGGTGGAGGAATTTCCATAGCTAAAAACTCCACACACCTTCTCTAGACCCAACTTCAGCACTGGGGGACCTGGAGGATCATCAAATCAGTCTATCTATTTTATGCTGACAGAAACCAAAGACTATGGATGGCAACAAGTTATTTATACATCTGGGGTGTGATAAAAAAATAACAGTGACTTTAAAAAAAACAGCAAAAGATACATTGCTATTAATCCCTCTCAAAACACTCCCTCACTTCAAACACATCCCCATTATTCTTGCTACTTTCTGAAGCAGACATGATTAAAACAGAAAAAACTTTGGTGACTGCTGCTGCCAATGCCATCCAGCAGAAGGGCAGGCTTGTAAAAACATGACAGTGTGTTCTCATCCAGATCTGCATCCCAGATCTGGCACGGGGCAAATTCTGGCTCTTCCCTCAAGTCAAAATGATCGTGAAAGGGAATGTTTTGTATCAAGTCAGAACATCGAGGCAGCCTCTGTAGCACCACAAAAGACCTCCAGATCCAATTCAGAAGTGACAAGACTGGTGTAAACGTGTTCGAAGTAAGGGGGATGTTTTCAGAGGGATTAATGGCGATGTGTCTCTTACTGTAACAATTTTCTAAAATGTAAACACACACTGCATATTTTGGTCACCATTTGTGTGTGTATGTGTATACTGCTCCTGAAATTCTGGTGAAAGGAAAAAGTGTTTTAGGTTAGAACTCAATTATACATATGAAATATGAAACCGGGATGAAGAGAAAAGTGCATTTTAGGTATGAATAGCATGAGATAAAAAGCTGAAAATACATATGAAGAAAATGACCATGACATAGGGAGGAAAGGAACCAAAAAGAGAGACCTTGGTGACACTTTAGAAAGTGATATGTAGTGCCACAAGGTCAAGGGAGGGAAGTTAAGTTTGGCTTTGATTCACTGAGGAGTAAGAAGCTATTACGGACTGGGGTATTATGGACAGTGGTAGAGTGCTTGCCTAGCATAGGCAAGAAAAAAAAGGTAAATATTTATAAAATAAAAAAGGTAAATATTTATAAAATATTAGTTCAAAGAAGAACGGGAAACAATGATTTGCTGCTTGCTGTATTAATACTGGCAGCGACCAGTTCAGAGGCAGGAAGCACGGATCCCAGGTCTGTTAGGCACCTAACAGACACTTTCCTTGGACTGTTACCTCTGAGTATGGCAGCTCTTCCTGCCCTCCCTCAAAAGTGGAGTCCACTAACCTAAGTGCTGCTCTCCTCCTCCCTGCTCCTTTTTACATGATCTTAGCCTTGTGATGAGATCCTCCCCATCGCCTGGGGGAGCAGCTGGGGATGATACTCAGGCAGGACGGTCACCAAAACCTTAACGTCAACAAATTCCCTTCTATTCTTGGTTCCCCTTTCTCTTGTGGTCACAAGAACCAGAATCCCACAATTCTTTGGGTTTCTTCTCTATTTTCAACCTTTTCACAGGATTTTGTTCACTCATAGACCCTTGTCAATGTAATATCTTGGGTCATTTTATGCTTACTAACTTCAATCGTTATCTTCCTTTTTTTTGTTCAATAGGGCAACCTTCTGATCAATTTGATACACATAAGTAGGTCATTGTCATGATTTTGCATATCAGACTGGAAAAATTACTAAGACAGGTGATATCCAGGGTTGAGGAGGTCTGGAGAAAAAGGTGCATTCATACCCAGTTCATGGAAGAGTAAGTGCACAACCATTTTGAAGGATAATTTGGCAGCTCGCACCAAAATTCAGAGTATCCCAGCCTTGTGACTTCCGATCCTCCTTTTAGGAATCTACAGAAATACAAGTACTAAGGCATAAAGATGGAGGTCAGGCATATTTCCTGCAGGATTATTTATAAAAGCAAAATAATGAAAATACACCAGCAAGCCCTCAAAAATTCAAAGATTAGAAGTAGAATAATAATTTAATTAATAAATCGTCACTAGTTCACTGAAGAATAAAACAGTACAGTAAAGAATTCTGTCAATGTTTATAAAAAAGGAGGAATTACAACTATAAAACATAAATGAGAAAGAATATATATATAAAGTACTGAAACAATTTATAGAAATAAAATGATAACATGAAGTTTATGTTCAACTTCATACCAACAAATTTGAAAACTGAGAAGAAATGTATTATACCCTAGAAAAAAGATAAATTGCCAAAGTTGAAGGACAAGAAACAAATCTAAAGGCATTTATAATCATTGGAAAAATTAAAAAAAAAACTATCGGCCCAAAATTGCTAACTTTTGAGTTATTTGAAATTCTCATTGTGTAGTTTTCTTTGTGTTGAGTTCAGAGACAATTGCTATAAAATGCTGTGAAATTTGAGATATTAATTTTCAGAGACAATGCCTATAAAACTGAGATATTTTCAACTAATATATGATTAATTAGGGCTGTGGATTTAGCTCTGTGGCATAGGTGCCTGTCTGGTAGGCACAAGGTCATGAGTTCAAACCCCAGTACCAAAAAAAAAGATAGCTCAAGTGAGCTAAATATTAATAATATAGGATTAATTTAAAATGCATTGTATAAGACACTGGAAAATAGTTTATGTAATGCTGTGACTTTCTGGCTAACTGTCAAAAACTAGGATATTTCTTATTTCTTTTCCTGGCTCTCATGTATTTTTAAGTACAAAGGTAATGTTCTTATTATGATGAATTTGAGCCACAAGAAGTAATGCATATTTGTGTACCTCAACAATTACCACTCATTTAAGGCAGTGTAGAGTCTTCCACATTCCTGACTGCTTTGTCAAATATAAAGATAATCTTCTAGGTTTTTTACCTTTTTTTTTTTGTCTTTTTGAGACAGGGTCTCACTATGCAGTTCAGGCTGGCCTTGAGCTCACTTTGTAGCTGAGGCTGGTCTCGAACTTGCAACGATCCTCCTGCCTCCATCTGCTGAGTGCTAGGATTACAGGAGTGCGCCAGCATGCCTGACTCTAGGTTTTTTAATTCTTTAATTTTGCTTTATTTAAAAAATTCTTGTGGTGCCAGGGATTGAATCTAGGGTTTCATATATGTCTCTGAACTACCAATCTAACTCTAATTGATGCTTTATTTGTATTAATTTATTTCTTCTGTGTATTTCTTAATTGTGTTTTTTTTTCCCTTTTTGGCCAGAATGCTTATCATTGTATAATCTTTTAGAGATAGAGTTTTCATATCATTAGATTGTTATTGCAGTATTGCTTTTTTTGATTTGAGCATTATTTTGAAAAGTAAACTTTTTTCATTACTTACATTGCTTTAGTCACTCTTTTCTTCTCTGTTTTATTTATTTTTTTTTACTTAGAGACCATGGCTCATGTAATATTTACTCAAAGATTTTCACTTTCCCTAATATGGAATTAAGTCCCTATGGCACTGAAAACTAAGATTATTTTTAGAGTTTCAATATTCTTTCAAGTCAGTCTTATTAATTATATAATTTAGTTTTTTTATATTGAGATCAAATTTTGTTTTGCTTACTAAATCTATCAAACACAGAAATATATATTAGAGCAAATGGTTTTTGCATTTTTAACAATACGTCTTCTTGCTTTTTAAACAGTTATTGTTCAATCTCTTTTTAACAGGAACAGTTCACACTATGGCAGTTAGAATTCCAAGGTGCTCTCTGGGGATCCTGCTCCCTGGGATCACGTGTGTGATGTGTAATCCTCCGCCCTGGAGCACGAGCAGCCTTTGTGTGTCATGGGGTTTACTTTACTGGGTAAGGGTGCAGGAATTTTGCATGTATTACTAAAAGCTCTAGTCTAGCAATCTTAAATCATAAGGTAGATTATGTAGGATAGTCCTGACCCAACTAGATGAGCTCTTTAAAAGAGAGTTCCCAGGGAGGGATGGAAGGGGTCAGGGTGATTCAATGTGAGAGAGCTCTTCGTGGTGGCCTTCAAGAAGCCAGCAGGCATGTGGTGAGCTGTGGATGGTCAGCGCTGTGAAGAGAGATGCTCAGGCTGGTAACTAGGACCTCAGAGGTCCCCACCTGGTATCCAGCCAGGGCCCAGAGACCTCAGCCTTACAACCTCAAGGCTGCTAATAACTTGGGTGAGCCTAGAAGACCCCAAGCCTGTGATGAGTGCTAGATGAGAATGCAGATCAGCTGGCGTCTGGGTTTGATTTAAGGCTTGCAGAGCCCTCAGCTGCGCTGGGCCTGGCCTTCCGGCTCAAGAGAAACCATGACATAATAAATGGATGTGATTGCAAGCTGTTATGTTCATAGTAATGTGCTATCACTACAGAAAAAGAAGACCAACACAAATCTAGACAGTTCTCTGAGAATTATATTTTCAGTGTGGATTATAGCGTCTGTCACTGAGAAATAACCTTCATCGTTCTGCTGAATATTTACTTTGAATTTTATATTATTAATATTGAGACCTGTACTTCCTCGCTTGCATTCGTTTACTATCCGTTTGCCTGTGCTTTTGTAAGATACTGTGTTTGAGACGTGGCTCTTAAAAACGAGTATGTCTACTCGTTGAGTTTTTATAGTTTCATGGTATAATGGATCATACATACAACTCTGGCCTTTTACTCTGTCATTTCTGTATCTTATTCTTCCTTGTCCTCTTATTTCCTGTGATTTGATATACATAATAAACTTTTTTTTGTTTTCTTTTTTCTAGTGTTTTAGAAAATATGCATTTAAAAATGTAAAAATAAAAACATTTACATTTGCCTAAAGCATCTTCAACTTACATTTTCTCAAGGCAGGCTATGGCTAGTGCCTTCTTGTATCTGCAGTACAAATAACACAGGTGTAAAAACATTTAATCCCTTTAACTGAAACTAGATTCTAAGCCATGGTAGTGGGAGTTGACTTTTGCTGTCTTTTGTTCTCTGGTTCTGGGGATTGAACCCAGGGCTTCATGGGTGCTAGGCAAACGCTCTACTCCTTAGTTACATCTTTAGCTCCTGCTTTTTAGGGTTTATTTGAGACAAGATCTCATTAGATTGCTCAATTTGGCTTCATCTCTCTTTTTTAATAATTTTATTTAAAGAGAAAAAAACAAAACAAAACAGAATAAAGGGTAGTGACATACAGTATTCCAAGGAAAAAAGGAAAACAACAACAACAAAAAAAACCTAAGAAATTATTACTTGACAAATTACATACTGACTTCTTGGAAATAGTTGTTCAAATTACAAAGTTAAAACATGTAAAGTAGACATTCAAACAGTGAGACTGTTAACAGCTCTGCTCCACGATCTGACAAAAACAGCAATATGGTCATCCATCTTACCCACTCAAATATACATGCAATTATATCAAAAG